>CAKKTI010000009.1:0-142836 GCA_920105805.1 Condylostoma magnum
CAAAATAATCTAAGCAGAGATATCTACGGAATCCCTCAAGGTTTCATTTTTATGATGAATTCCTATATTTGCTACCTTTGGCTTATAGCTTAAATTTTATTGTAGTAATCTAACTAATTTTCTTTTTGATTTTAAATTCATACTAGAAAAACTAATATCCTATGCAAATTGAATAATAATTAGTAACAGCTTTTTGGTTATTTCATATTGCAATGCTAAGTCGAAAGTTTACTTATCTATAATCAAATAATACTTTACAATCTTTTTAGGTATTTCTTGATTAAAGTCAAAGTCCTGTAATAAATCTTCAATATTTTAATCAAACAGAGGTAAGTAGTTCTATTGCTAATCTTCAATTTCATCAACACAATGCTAAGCAGCTTCAGAAAAGTGTGAAAATTCCTATCTATTAGTTAAAATATTATGATTTTCTTATACTTTTTTTTTCTTACCATTAAGTAGATATTTAGTTACTTTTTCTATCATTAAGTATGCTAATTGATGAGCAGTTTTACATCTTAAGAGTTGTACTTATGAGCAATTATTTTCTAGACTTATCCCTTATAAAAATGATGATTATTAGGTTTCTTTATCATTTGATACTCTAATCATTTTTATGCCGGCTGATTTTAATAAACTAAAATCTTATTGACTATTTAAATAGTTTTATCCAGGCCGAGTTAAAGTTAATCCAATAAATTTTACTTGTTTTTCATATTTTTAGAAGATTTAATCAATCTATAATTAATTGCTTAAAGGAGAGTTAAAAGTTGCATTAAGCTAGCTTTCAATTTCTTTCCACTGTGACTCAGATATATCTCTATGTGCAAAAACTTAGCATTGCATTCCTTAACTCTAGGCCAGCTATATTTTATTCTAAATTATTTTTTTGTAATTACTGTTCATTTAGATCAATTTTAACATATTTTCAGGTTGCCCTTTGACGTATAATTTTCTTTTATTATCATCAAATATAGCAATAACTCTAGAGATTTCCTACTTATTGAAATACTTAGACGTAGCTTCTATATGCAGATTGAAACATTCATCACTAGCTGTAACAAAAGTAACTTCTGGCTAATGTGGAGCTTTTTCTATAAATACCTATAAATTACTACACAAGTTCTAAAACGCAACTTCTTAAAATAGAAAAGTAGAAGCCTCCTGAGATTTTTCATCTTTAAAGGTAGAAGTTAATAAGCCACATAAAGCAAAATTCTAGAACAGCTTGTGATCTTTTAATTAAGCCTTTTAATAATCATCAGATTAGACATTGTCAAAGGAATTAAATCCAAGTTAACATTCTTAAACTTAATAATTCTGAGGACTTATAAAGGATTCTTTATTTATTATACAATACTCTATCTAGGCAATGTTCTGGAGATTGTTGATATAGAAATTATCAGGAAGGCTTTTCTTATAAATTTGCCATATAAATAAATCAAATAAGGATGTTATTACAAAAAGTTCAGGAGCTATAGCAAAGCCTAGTAAACTTATATAGTAGATAATTCCTTCCCATCAACTGTCTTCTAAGTCATCTCTAATGTTCATGGAATAGTAAACACATACAGCAATAAGACAAAAGATTGCTATGGTTGTCAATTATACTAAGATCAAATTATATCTGAGTTTTTGATAGAAACTAGGACAAGTACTTTTGCGAGAACCTCTTTCAATTTAACAGTCATTTTTAGTAAAAGCAACCAGTCCTAGTATTCATTACTAATCGACTAAAATCTGGCCTTTTAATAGTAGATTGCTTTCATCTAAGTCTTAGCGTTAAGGTTATTGCTTAAGTTTAAACGTTCCTTAAAAGGAATTACTTTATTTACTTATGAATACTTCAGCTTTTAGTCGTTTTATTTGCCATTACAGCTATTTAATAGAACAATTCCCAAAAATCTTACTAGTTGATGCAATCGGCGAAAATTGATTGAAATACTCTGGGCCAGTTGCGAATGTATTAATTACGCAATATCTACTGGAATTTGAAATAGCTAATAAAATAATATCAGCGGGGATTTCTTCACCTTGTTCTATTAGAATCAAATCACCCGGAAGGAGCGAGTCTTCTTCAACAGTTTAAAATTATTCTCCATTAAAGACCTTTCTTCTTTTATTATAAAAGTTGTCATTATCTTTTGTATATTTGGCTTTTTGTTGTAAAATCTGAGCAGAAATGTATAGGATTAAGATTATTAATGAGTATATTTCTAAATTATGTATGAGTTAAACAATTGAGCTTAAGATCAGAAAGAATAGCTGTATTGCCTCTAACTTTTCTCCTACTAAATACAACACATTTGTTTTTAAGCATTATAATTTGCTACCTATCCACGAGTCTTTTCTTCTTGAAGGCCCGCAATCCTAGATATTTAGTTCTAGACTTCGAAGACGGGAATATTAGTTTTGTTCCATTTATATTATGCTAATATTATTTAAGTGAACAACTTTAGAGGCAAATTTTAACTTATTAAAGGTTAAATTATAGTTTAAATTTGTAAGTGTACATTTAAGAGTTTTTACGATTTAGTAGATAAATTTACTCCAATAACACCAGATTTATAAATTCATATAGGTCAAAATCGTTCTAAATATATTTTATTACTTTTGTGCATTGGGCATTTTAGATAAATAAACATGGGCCTTCAATAATTATTGGCCTTAGTAAGGAAGATGATTTTATTTTCGGATGATGAAAAGTTATTTCTCAGAGTTTATGTTTTTAGTGGGCTTTCATGGCTTTTTACAGTAAATTTAATATGCCTTGTATAAATTAATTACAATAAATGCTCTTAGGATATAAAACATATCTTCTTTAAAAACAAAAATCTCCCCAATAACAGATGAACAGATTTAGTAATAACCAAAAATCTCCATGAAAATTAAAGCATTTTTTACTTTCTAAATATTCTTCATTACTTGCTACTATCAAAAATAAATTCTTTAATGTACTCATAGGTCATCCATGATATGGCTGTTCCAGGCAACGTATACATCATTCTTGGCAAGGTTCCTCTTCAAAACGCTTTCAATCCTTCCATTTTATAAATTTTCTCAATACTTCCTATAACCCCAGAGTACTTAACATCCTTACAACAATACACTTAATTTGCATTTTACTGATAAGTGCAAAAGGGAATATCCTAAGTCTGTATTCTTGTCTTTATAACATCTATAGGCGTAGTCAAACCAGCAGTAATAGAAGCAGACACCCCAGCGCATATAAAATATCCTTACATCGATACATAACCAGTAGGGAAAAACTGTGATTTCAGATTTTCATACAAGGTCATAAAAATTCCAGCATTAGGAATATTTAAAGAAAGGGTAACTGGGATACTTCTATACAAGCTAATAATTCCTTCATTTTTCACTACAAATCTCATCATTCTAAGCGGATTATGCTTCCCACTTAGTTGTAATCTTTATTTAATAACATCCATAGGGGTCATTATTAAATCATGGGCTGTTACTGCAAGGGCTCCAGTTGCTAGTGTAGACAGAAAGTAGAAATCACTGTTTGAGTGAATACCAAAATTTCTTTTACTGAGCTCGTAAATACTAAAATAACAAGCATGAGCTGGAACTGCTCCCATAATAACACTTTAAACTCCACTTCAAGCCCTTAGAGCTCCTTGTTCTTTAAAGATAGTAGTTGCTGTTTACAAAAATTATGATTATGGAGATCTTAGAACCTGCATAGCAGTTTTTATAGTATCAAATGGAAACAGAAAGCAATGCTCTACTACGCCAGCCATTGAGCCTGCCATCATGTGGTATTTCAGAGGAATGTTTTAAGAGTTAGCCTCCCAATCCATCAGCTCTTCATCAACCATTTTTAGTATTAGATCAAGTTTATTAATACGATAAAACTCCCAAAAAGAAAAAAACTCGCAGTATCACTATCCGGTGCTTCTCCATTGAGCCTTACCAGCTCAGTAAACAGCCTCAAAGCACAATCAGGCGCAGATGTATATTCCACATAAAATTTATAATACAAATCATAGTACCAAAAATATTCAGAATTGACTACTCCATCTTAATCTTCACAGTTCTCTCAGAAACTGTCAAACGGCTTTTCACTAGGATTTGGGTGACAATAAGCCAGTCCGTCTAATCCACACCTGCACTCATCAAATCCTCCGTCTTCCAATACACATTCTTAATTATCCTCTCCGGGCAACGGACATACTTTAGGATGGGTTCCGAATCTTACAAACCGCTGCTCATTAGGACGTTCTCCGCAATAAGAGTAGCCTTCTGGCACAAAAGCCACTTATGTAGTCTCACATTCATACTAACCCTAAGAATCTTGAGATAATGACACCAATGCTGAATTCAAAACGCATTGTTTAGTTACTACAGAGCATGGGGTAGTACTGATCTACAATTACTAAGCTGTTCATTACGAACAAATGTCTTAAGGAAGCTCAGCACACTCTGTTTTTATACAATTTGAGTATATCTATTAAATCATCACTACTAAAAACATTTTTAGCAGTTTTGATTAGCTGCTATTAATAAAATATATGGAATATAAAGTAAAGGAAGATGAAGACACTGAGAAGAAATTAGAGTAAAAGCTGATTGGACTAAGGCAAGAAATCAAATTCGCTAGAATTTCTGTACATTTGAACAAATTAACCGATCATACTGCCTCAGTTTACTCCGGAAACCTACGTGAGTACCTACTGAACCTCTAACTGCCCAAGGGTATTGTAGATCTAACCCGTCGCAGGGAGTTCTGCTATAGTTTTTTGCTGTAGACTGGTATTTTCGGCTCTGATTTCTACTGTAAGTATGACAACTAATTGATGGAGATCCGAATGATGCTGGACTAATTCTATAAATTCGTATGCCCAAAGTGCACTTCTATTAGAGATATACGAGAAGGAACGATATGGCCAGTACACTCCTCTGCTTTAGACCTCCGTTCAGCAGTCCTAGCGATATTTTCTTTTGCATTTAATCTCCGTACAGAGGATCTGAATCAAATAATGGAGTATAGCAAGCCTAAAATCCGCTTTCTATCTAAAACCCTAAGTGCTTTAGTTTCTCACTGGTATGTATAAACTCTTGAGCCATTTACAGGAGTCGTTGAAATTGATGAGTCAAAGTTTTCTAAAGATGCAGTAAACGGAGCTTGGGTATTCGGATTGTTAGAAAGGCACTCAAAGCGCACATATATGGAAGTTGTTAAAAAGAGGGATGAAGCTACACTGCTTGGAATTATACGTAAAATATGTGCCCCTGGCACAACTATAGTGTCTGATCAATGGGCAGCTTATAATAAAATCGAGGAAATGGGGTATTATCACTATACCGTTGACCATTCTCGTTTCTTTGTAAATCCTCATAATAGAGAGATAAATACTCAAAATATTGAGTTGTCTTGGCTCTGGGCTAAAAGGGATATAAGACTGAGACAAGCGATAATCACTACCAATTTACAGGAGTTGCTGCATGAGCATTGCTGGAGAAGACAGTTCAAAGGGTAGGCTAAGGATTTAGAGATTGTAGCTATGATTCACTCACTGTGCAATTTATTGAAAGAGTATAGACAAGGTAATGCTGTGTTTAAGGATGTTGTGCTTCCTAGTTCAAATATGTACTTTGCTCCAAATGATAATTCAATATGATTAGGTATTTAGGCTAAGCACTCCTTTTTGAATCAAAGTGTGAACTTTTCTTGCCATTCCTGGGTATTTGTCGACAAATCTGATTGTAAGTTACTCGTGGAACTCAAAACTTGCTCCTTATTGCATTTTTCTAAGCAATTTTTGTATATTTTTGTCCTATAGTATTTCTTATACTTCAGGATCACCGTTAATTACTTATTATGTTTCTTCTTATTTCTTCTGTGCCATATTATCAAAGTGTCCTGCCATTATTTTTGAGAATTCTATGAAAAACTATTAAATATCCGGGTCATTTCCATACTTAGTCTTAGCACAATTCGGATCTTTCTTTATATCATCTACAGCTTGCATATACCTTGGATCCTACATGCCTCTGAGCAATACGGGATTCTGGGCAAACTACTGCATAAGATCAGGAGTGAGCCACTCGTTTGTATTATTTTAAGTATAATCCATAGCCGCCTGTACTTCAGGTATAACTAAATTGCTTTTTTAGGGCTCCTTAGCAGTTATAGTAGGAACCTCTTCCTTCTTTTACTTTCTCCTCTACCTCGGCCTATTAAAAAACCCTTTCTGTAGCCCAGAAGCAGTTGATTTTTTCTCCTCCTTGGGTTAACTTATAACATTTGGCTTATTCATCTACACAGGCTGCTCCTGTACTTAATATCCCCTCTTACTTTGCAAATACTCAGACATATCCTCAAGCGGCGGGGGTTCCTCATCACTCATTTTAACTAATTATTACTAATGATTTCGAACATTACTATTAATAGCCCTTACAATCAAGTCCAAGAACTGATCACTCTAAGATAATTGCAGTATGGCGTTTCTGACACTTTCCCGATTAACATTTCCTCCGTTGTTGCTTCTACTAGAAAAGCTGAGTCCATCGTCAAAAAACTCTCTTTTTAAAATTGGTTAGTCCTAGTCATGGTCAGCATTCGGAGGTTTTTAACTAGAATGCCTGGAAGGTATGTTCTGTTGAGGATAGAACCCGGGAGGCGCTTATTAACTGAATTCTTATTAGTAGTTTTAGCTATTCATCGAAGGCTCTGGCAGCATCCCAGGCGCTGGCTCTTAGTTAATCCTCAGCATCTCCTTCAACGCTTTACTCTTATCCTCATCTATCGCCATTGTCTGCTGCAACTCTTAAATTTTTCTTATTAAATCATCCAATTCATTTTCAAATCTCGACCAAATCCCCTGCACGTTTTCCATGTCTCTAAAATACCAAGTAAATTTATCTACTTTCTAAAACTTCATGCTAGTTGTTATGTAAAGGAAGTAATCGTTAAGATTTAGGCGATTCAGAAGTGCTATAGCATACTATGGCTCTACTTTCCTCTTAACCAAATGCAGGCTGCCCTCAATGTCCTATTTTAGCCAACTTTTAGTATCGGAGTTGAACTCATACAACGTAGCCGAGCGAATTGTATGTAGAACTTCGAAAATTTCCCTGTCAAAATGCGAGCGAAGTCTATCAAGCAGGGCTCTTTCTTATTCAGACCAATCCATTTATTTCATGTAAGGAGTTAATAGAAGACAGCCCCAGTAGGTTAGAGGGCCAAGAACACCCCCTCCGTTGCATCAATACGCAGTTTCTGATGATGATATTGAAAAGTGAAGAATTCTTAATATGCAGTACCAAGCCTTGTACTAAAATGCTTAACAGTAATCGAGTTAAAAGAAAAATTAATAGGGGAATAAATAAAGGGAAGCTGAGCCTGTGCCTCCACCCTTACCAGAGCGACCACCTGGGCTTGTTATGCAAAAACCACAGGATTGAAGACAAGTTAGACGAAATGGAGGCATTGTAGAACAAGCTGAGCTTATTACAAGCGATAGAAACCCCATGCTAGATCATACTTCTGTTTAGTATTAGGCTTATTTAACCAGAGTTGTAGAGGACCTACACAGACAGCAGAT
Organism: Condylostoma magnum; assembly: GCA_920105805.1. Taxonomy (NCBI): domain Eukaryota; phylum Ciliophora; class Heterotrichea; order Heterotrichida; family Condylostomatidae; genus Condylostoma; species Condylostoma magnum. The sequence continues at coordinate 7,572 of CAKKTI010000009.1, forward strand.
GGAGGAAAAGGAGTAGGCATGGAGCAAGGAATAAGAAAACTTATAAGCACATTTTTAATTGCTAAGGAAAAATAAAGAGGAACTTGCTTAATAGGTGAATTAGATCAGAAATGATTATAAAAATGAGGATTAGATGAACCAGGAGCTTTAAATTGTTTTAAATAGGAAAGATGAGGTAAAGTAGAAGTTAGAGGAGGCTTTGGAGGAAAGGATGGAGTTAGAGTAGTAGTTGGATAAGAAGTAGTTGTAGTATGAAGACAGTCGAAAGGAGTATTAAGCGTAGTTAGATCATATGGAGAGTAAGTTTGAGAATTACTAAAGGAAAATTACTATGACTGAGAATGAATAAATCGCAGATTTAAAAAAATAGATGAAAAGAATGAGAAGGAAAAAGAATAAATTGATATAGGTAAAAGAAGATACATAAAATTAGTGGTAGGAGGAAAATGAAAGTTTAAAAGAAATTTATGCAGAAATTGATGAAAAGTAAGAAATTTTAAGAGTTTAAGTGGAAAAGTTATAAAAGCTAAAAAATTTATTACAAAAGGAAAGATAATCGCATTAAATTGACTAAGATTTTCAAAAACAAGAAGATTTAATATACTAGAATAACTAGCTTACGCTGTAAGCCCACAACAACTACACATCTAATAGTAACTAGCAAGTGTAATAAATGAAATAAACTATTCAATAAGTGATAAGATATGGAGCTTAAGGTATAATTTCCTAATACAAAAATAAAGCATTATTAACAATAACAACTCCCCGTATATACTAAGGGTCAGAATTAAAGCCAATTCGGAACATTTTGCTTTAAATGAGAAACTAAACCTAATAACGAATCTAACACCTAGAACTAAACAACTCCTAACAAATATAAATACTAGATAATCGTATACAGGAGGAAACATAAAGAGTTTCCCGGCAAGTCTCGTATATTTCAACTCCCCAGCTTTCAAATATACAAACTCCCCTATACCCTTAATCCCCACTATACCCCCAATCCCCTATTTCAATACAATCATACTCCCCAATTCCTAACGTCTAAACCTCAGGGCTGTTGTCCTCAGTTTCCTCAAGAATTAAAACACTAATAAGACCCTCCCCTATTAATAAGAAAAAATAAAGTTAACCCACATCTAACGATGGAGAAGCTGAAGATAGAAGACAGGAGTACTTTAGATTTATTGAGAGAAGTAAAGCAGGTTTGTAAAAATGGTATAACTAATCACATGTACTCAAAAATCCATTCATTATAACTTCAAACATAATTTTTAATGGTGACGTGGCTGTTATTACTGTTACCCAATCTAATACGCTCGGAAGAGACCATCTATATAACTTCAATTGTACCTCCAGCTGGACCAACTACAGGCAATACGCGTGTGCTAGTTCGCGGTGTTGGACTTGAATATAACTCTGATTATCCTAATCCAGTATGTAAGTTTGGACTAACAACAAACTAGGTTAAGGCTACCTATGTACGTTGTAGTTCGCATATCAGAGACCCTAACACTAAGGATCCCAATACATAAGAGAAAAAAGTCAGCTGTTTGTAATGCGACCCAGGCCCTGCCTGGGATGAGGAGGACATGGTACCCTTCATGGTTTCCTTAACTGGAGACTTCTAAGACGCAGAAAACTCCCTACAATTCCAATTCTACAAGCCTCCTAAGGTTCACTGGATTACTCCTTTATACGGTCCAAGAAACGGAGGCACAATAGTCACAGTCTACGGTGAAAACTTCATAGATTTTGAACAATACCTACAATGCTCCTTTGGAGTAAAGCAAGTCCCTGCAATTTTCATAAGCTCATCAATTCTTCAATGTACAGCCCCCTAGTCCGATGTTGTAGTAGCTCCTTAACCCTTCCGTGTGACTTAAAACGATCAGCAGAACACCTTAGAAGACATGAAATTTTACTATTATCCCCCTCCCGCTATAAGTAAACTAATCCCAGACCGTGGTCCAACCACAGGTGGTACTTTAGTGATGATAGAAGGCTAATACTTAGACCCCTTCAATGATGTGCTTTCCCAGGTTAACAATCACAATGATACTTTCTGTAGATTTGGTAAGGAATTCATTACCCCTGTTACAGTTTACTCTGATACCTTAGCATCATGCATCGCCCCTCCAAGCCCTATAGTCAGAACGGTACTGGTGGATGTTACCTTGAACAACGCTAATATGAAGCTAAACCCGCAGGACTGGACAGATGACCATCTACCCTATACATACTACGCACCACCTTATGTATTCGACTGTGATCCCAGAGTAGGCCCAACCAGTGGCAATACGACTGTTATAGTCACCGGGTCGAATTTCAAAGATACTGAGCAAATTTCATGTAAGTTTGGCTCAAAGGTAGTCAAAGGAGAGTTTTTGAATGTAAATGAAATTAAGTGTGTTTCTCCTCCAGTTGATAATCCAGGATTAGTTGATCTGAGCATTGCTTTGTCTAAAGAGGAGTTTGGACAACCTGTGAAGTATCTTTATTATGCAACACCTGTTGTAGATTCCATTGAGCCTATATGTGGGCCCACTACTGGGTTTACTTAAATCACTGTAAAGGGGAAAAACTTTGTAAATACTGGCCCTGGATTAGTCAGATGCATTTTTGATGATGAAATTTATACACCAGCAACTGTCATGAGTGAAACTATGCTAAAATGTGATTCTCCTGATATACATCAGAATGATAAAATCGTTGAGAAAATTTTTGTACCAGTGGCTGTGACACTGAATGGGAAAGATAAAAGTCAGAATAAAGGTGATATAGAGTTCGGGTTTTATGAATTTCATATTCTAGATCGTTTAAAGCCTGAAAGAGGGCCTATTACTGGGGAAACTTAAGTAAAAATATACGGAGAACATTTTGATTAAGAAGCTGTTTGCAATGTCACTGTAAGATTTGGTACTACGGAAATGATTAGCTCTGCTCATAACGATACGGAGATACAGGTGCATGCTCCTAAGGTAAAGATTCCCGGAGATGCCATAATATAAGTTGCTTTGAACGGCTAATAGTTCACTGATATGGAAGGTAATAAGAATCTAGGAGGAAGTAAGTTTGATAATGGGAATTTAAGGTATCATTACTATAATCCTCCTTTAGTCACTAGTTTTGAGCCTAAAACAGGTCCTTCTTCCGGTAATTCAACTATCATTATATACGGAACTGGATTTTAATAGTAAAATGATTAACTGGATGCAGGAATTTATCTCAGATTTAACTCAACTGACTCTGGACAGTACATTGGACTAGGAGATTGCTATGATATATAATTAGGACAAGTCAAATGCTGAACTCCTGAGGCTCCACCAGGTACTGATTCTTACTTAGAAATTAGTAAAAACGGTTAAGATTATGTGCCGATCCGAAATGTAGGCAAAACTCCTAAGGATGATGTATATTAATTCTACAATGCCCCTCACATAACAAATATAGACCCTAAATACGGCCCTGTCAGTGACTCAGTAGAGAGGAATATCACTATAACTGGTACAGACTTTAGATGCTTTGACGAGCATTGCGCTTAATTGACCTGCAGGTTTGGAACACATCCTTACCCGATATATACACAAGCTAAATTGAAAGACTCGGAGAATATGGTATGCAGATTGCCATAGTTAAGTCGACCTGAGATGGTAGAGGTAGAGATATCACTGAACAAGAAAGACTATACTAATGACCATAAAAATTATACATATTATGACGCCTTTGTATTAGATCTAGTACCTCATTTTGGCCAAAGGTCTGGAAACACATCAATAAGTGTAATGGGATTCGGATTTGCGGATACAGGTGATGAGCTATTGTGCAAATTTGGTGATGATAGGTCAGAACTACTTTGCAATAATCGACCTTGTATTGTATAAGCTACCTATATAAGTGATACTGAAATATAATGCCCTAGTTACCCTCAAAAAGACGTCGTATATGCTAGTAATAGAAGAAATGTAGGATTTGATCCCTTTAGTGTGGAAGTAGCAGTTAGAAACAACAAATTTACCAATAGTCACGTGAAGTTCTAATATGCAGATTCTCCAGTATACCAAGACTTAGTACCCAGAAACGGCACTGCTAATGGTGGTACTTACTTAGTAGTACATACTGACTTTAATTGGGTGAATGGAACTCATGGGACAAATGAGCAAGAGTTTATCTAGTAAAATGCTATAGTAAACTGCAAAGTTTATACAGATGATTAAGAGATAATAGTACCAGGAAACATAGTTTCATATCCTTTCCATAGTAAAGATCTACCTAATGCAATAACATGCTTATCTCCTCCCTGGGACAAAGAAGAAGATGTAAAGATTGACTTGACAATCAACGGAAAGGATTATCATGGGAATTTTGACTACCATTACTTCGAAAGTTTAAGTGGATAAAAGATATACCCATAATGCGGGCCAAATCATGGTGAGACTCCTGTAAGAATTGAAGGATCTGGATTTAATGATATTACTGATCTGCATGTAAAGTGGGGAACTGAGTCAAGACCTGCGAACTTAGAAACTTTGTTTTCTGATGATTCTGGAGTACTTACAGCCTTCTCTGCACCAACTCCTACCAGAAACACCCACGGAGGGTTCATATATGTAGAGGTGGGACACAACGAAGTTTTGCAGGATATAAAGAGCAGTAACTATACATTTTACGGAGATTATACCTCAGACAAGCTACTGTATTATTACTATAAAAACGCAGTAGTAAAGTACATGTACCCTCATGGAGGTCCTAACACAGGAGGCACTTTAGTAACAGTAGCCGGAGCATGGTTTATTAATTATCCTTCATTAAAATGCACTCCTAAGTGCAGATTCGGAGATAAGATAGTAGACGGGGAGTTTGTATCAACTGTTAGAATCAAGTGCACAGCTCCAGCCCAGGAAGGATTAAATGCCGCAGTACCGTTTTAGATTTCCTTCAATGGAGTTGACTGGACTGAAGGTGAGGAAAATTTTGTTTACTATAATCCTCCCACTATACAAAGAATATACCCAACCTCCGGGCCTTCTGCTGGAGGTACAATGGTAGGGCTGATTGGAGCTAATTTCACTGGACTAGCAAACCCAGATGAGTTCCTATGTAGGTTTAGAGCTACCAGTATAGACGCATAGGATAAAATGATACCTGCGTTCTTTAAAAATGATAACTTGATATATTGTACATCTCCAGGTGGATGGGGAAGTGGAACAGAGGCTAATATTGATCTTACTTTTAATGGAATTGATTACACTCATAGTAACTCTACATTCAATTTCTTCTAAATTGATGGTGCAAGACCTAGAAGTGGACCTTTTAACGGTTCTTCTAGAGGAATTTAAATATACGGGTCTGGATTCAAGGAAAACAAAAACGCTACATGTGTTATCGGTGCTAAGGACTATCAACCATTAGATATATCATGGGATTCTATGATTTGCCCTCTTCCCCCTTATGACGAGGTTAGAAGTATAGGAGATGTTTAAGAGTCAAAAGACAGTCCTAAAAAGGTGAACTTAGAAGTAACATTAAACGGAGCAGACTACCACAAGTTCCTACGTGGGTTCTATTTCTACTAATAGCCTAATATAACAGATGTTGATCCACAGACGGGTCCAATAACTGGAGGAAGTTTATTAACAATATACGGAGATTTATTCATGGCAGATTTCGAACTAGCCAATCTCACCTGTGCCATAGGCCCTTATACAACCCCTGGACTCCTAACTGACAAAAACACTGTGAGTTGTATAACCCCTCGTATGGACCGTCCGAGCAATACAACTGATTACGCTGTCAAAGTAGCAATCAACGGCTAAGACTTCACTGATTCTAATTTAACGTACCGAGTATATGGTGCACTGGGTGCTGGTCCTACGGGAGGTCCAATAGAGGGAGGAACTAGTGTACTTATAAATGGATTTGGATTCACCAAGAACAAGCCAGCCTGTAAGTTCGGAGTAGACGACAACAATATAATAGTACAGGCTAATTTCATAGACAGTGAGCATATTTCCTGCGTGTCCCCTAAAAACTTCTAAATCCCCAATGTAGCAAAACTACCAACAGATATTCCGCTAGAAATTGGCTTTGGAGACTTAAAGAACAGACCATGGACCAAAACATCGCACAAATTCAGGTTTTACAAGAACCCTACAATAGTACAAATAGCCCCACCCTATGGCTTTATAGACCAGCAGATATAAGTAAACGTGACTGCAGATCAGAGTGCAAGTTTCTTCATACCGCTGACTAGCTGGGATGAGTCCGGACAAACTAACTCAGCATACGGACTTACATGCAGGTTTGGTAGTTACGGATCCACTCCTGCTATATTCAGAGACGGCCACCATATAGCGTGCATAACGCCTGAATCAGATATAAGAAGACAAGACCTACACGCTGACAAGGTCAACCTAGAAATCGCGATAAACGGGTAAAACTTCTTCCCTGCTGGAGACTACACATTCAAAGGAACTGCTAGTGGAATATGGCTGGTACTCATGTGGCTGGGAATGATCATAATGGCTGCATTGATACTTGTGTTATTGGGTGTATGCGCGTATTACTTGTGGCAAAATGTAAGTTTGCCGAAATTCAACTGGGATGATTTCAGAGCCAGGTCAAGAAGATAGGAACCTAATGCGGCTGAAAGAAAACCCCGTGTATTCAGAAATGAAAGTGGGTTTATCAGGCCCCAGAACTCACCACAGAGGTTTAATTCTAACATAGAGGGCCTGAACTATTGAGTAGAATAAGGAAAATTGGTATAAATGAGTTAATTGCTAATAGGAAAACAGAGGGTAGTATTCTGGTTTGACGTAGGTTAAAAGGTCAGGGTCTCGGGCTTCGTCGTCTTGGATTATCACTTCTTCGTCTTGTGGCTATTTCACTTATAGTATTTGCTTGTATGTTTCAAAGGCTTGTTTCTGGGAAAGGAAGTCTGAGTACTTGCTTAGAACTGTGGTTATTATTTTCAGGCTTCGCTGTCTACGCTTTCTTTGCTACAGTTTTGACTTCCAGGCTACGGATATTATGAATACTGCGTGCTTTGTACGGATTAAACGTTTTTTATAACGACGTCTTGCTAGGTATCTTCTTACATAAATCTGTAAGAATACTGCTGCTATTAGTTAATTCTTAGCATCTAAGTTAACTTCTTGCTCTATAAGGTTCTTTTGCTTCTCTTAGTTGAATTCACTTTTTTGCTTATATTTTTCTTGGGATACTTCTAATTTAGCATTGGATTCCAAGGTTTATTATATCTCATTGTTTAAGTTATTTACATTAATACTGTGATCTCCTTCTAGTCTCTTTTGCTATTAAAATAATGAAAGTTGTTAAGATTTTGTATCACTGATTTTTTGATTAATAGCATCTGTGTCAGTGTTTCCTCTATTGAGTTCAATTTACCTAGACTCGAGCATTTGAGATAAATCAGTGATTCGTCTTACTAATCTTTTCTCATCCGGCAGTTTTTCTTATAGCCTTCTTAGTAATCCTGGCATTTACTGGTTATATAGCCTTCCTCTGAGCTTCATGTCTAAAATCTACTCTTCAAACTCAATAGGGTTATTAATATCAATTTTCCCTACTAGTTATCTATACTACTATTAAACCCTTAATTTAGGATCCAATAAACTTTAGAATTCTTACTTAGTAACAACTCCATCACTATTCTCATCCAATTTATCAACTAAAAGCTTAATATCATCGTCATCTAAGTTCAACTTTATTATCTTCAGGCCTTATGATACTTCCTGTAACGTCAGAATTAGATCTTAATCAATATCAAGCATTTCAAACAATGAATCAACAGTGACTCCTTATTGCTCTATTTTGTAAACCACTGAGTCCACTGGATCTTCTTTTAGTATATCTTCCCCAACCACCATTGTGTCGGTATTCATTGACATCATTGATTCTGGCAATAATCCCGCCCTTACAAAATTATTCCTATCCGTTTTCACAACTGCCTTCCCTGGCTCCAGTACATTCATCTTTTCTCTATTCTTAGCTTCCTTTATCAATTCATCTTACACTTCTTATAACAGCTAAAAATGCAACTCTAATCTTACCTTATAAATATTACACAGTTTTCTAGTTTAATCAAATAAGTCAACTTCTCCTCTCTTACAATCAGTTTCATATTGTTCAAGAATTTTTATGGATCTTTTACACTGCTCAATTTCAAATTACATTTCTTAAGTGGTGAACTGCTCACTTATTTTGACACTTAACATTCTTATAGCTTCTTTCAGCATAGTAGGAATACTTTTAGCAGTGAGTCTGTGTTGATAGGGCATAGGTATAGACTCGGCTAAGCAATGCAGTTTGTAGTTCTTATCTCCCATTGATCTAGGCTGTGGGGCTACCTTGGGGGCTGCCCTTGGCATAGTTCTGGTTTCCTTGGGTGGCTATGCAACCCTAAATTTTCTCTCTCTTTCAATCAATTTCTTCTCATGGTCCAAATGCTGTACTAGTTACTAGTTTTTTTTAGTTTTATTGTTCATTATATGTGGTAGGACCTAGCTAAATGCTTGCTATCGCTGCAGTGCTTGTTTTTTGTCTTCTTGCTACTTTTTCTTTTATAATTCTGGATCTAGTTTTCTTAGTACTACATCTGATACCATTCCCTTAATACTGGCACTTTTGACTAGGGATTACATGCTTATATGCAGAGGATTCTTTTTATTAGGAGGAGCTGCGTTAGTGGACTTGGGAGCAGTTTCTTAAGTGAATAAATTGGCGTTTCTAGCGCTATTAGGTCTTACTCTAGGAAGTTTTTAAGGTTATTTTCCCTTTTTGCCACGAGTGCTTAGGGGCCTACTAGTATTAGATTCTAAGGAACTCAAGGCCTTCTAAGCATTCTACAGCCGCCTTTGCTATAACTACATTTCCTCATCAGTCGGTGGAGTAGGCTATTTTTAAGTCTAATCAGGATACTTAGGCCCTGGCAGCTATTAATTCATTTCATCAAAGTAGTCCGAATGGCTTTCCATAACTACATCATCTTCAATCTCCTACAAGTCCTAAAACTTATCCTTCATCTATACATATTCTTGCTTTTCCTGGCCAAAGGTATCAAATTCACTCTATGAGTACTTAATGCTACTCATTGAGAGTTGGTAGCTATCATTTGAGTACTCTGAATCTTCATTAATGCTTTCCATTTTAAATAGTTAATAATAATTTCATCTAACTTCATAATGCTCTGCTATGATTTCCTCAGCTGAGTTTCCTGGTTGAAGTTTTGAGAGATCGATGCAGTCTACTCCGTATATATGCACTGCTTCTAATTCTGACTAGTACTTTGACTATCCCTGTACAGCTAGTTAATCTAAATCAGTATCTGACAACTCTGGCCCTCCTTATTCAGTTTCTCATTGTAATCTAGTTTATAAGTATCTACTGTCCCTGAAGGTTCTCTGAGTAGCTGCCATATCGCCAGGTTTTCTTATTTTTGGTTATATTGATGAGCTACGCTCATTCATGCGGGTAAATAGCCCGGTTGTTGGATTTCCTAGTTGAAAAAATGCACCTTTAGTAGTGTTTTCCTCCGCTCTTAAGGACATATACCACGAGAATACTCCTGATTACTCTTCTGGGGAAATTCCTCGTTTTAGAAACTCAGTTTTTTCTATTCTGTCGCGTTGTTATTATGTTCTAGAAATTGCAAGGTTTTCTTCAGGTTTTTATACACGATTTGATATGTGTCGTTATATTTTTTATCATATTGTCGTTGCTTTAGTATATTTATCCAGTACTTTTTGTTAACGCAAGTATCGAACTCTTTAGACAGGTGTCATTGACCTTATTTTCATATCTTCTTATTATTTTGCAGTTATTATACCTTTGTTGATTTATTAAATTCTGTCATTAAATAGTTGTTATTTGCTCATAGGTCGTTATGATACACTTACTCTTCTTTAGTTTTATTAAGATTTATTTTGATTTAGTCTCTGATTAAAGACCTTGTATAATTTAACATCTCCGACCAATGAAAACGGGGCAATATTCCCTAATGAATCTAAATGCAAAGAAACATCTTTATTCTTCTTATTAGTAGCCAAAAACTCTTCAGGATCCCCATCATTTTCCAAGTAAAAGTCGTCCTCTACATTAATTTTCTCTTTTCTAAGCACTGTGCGCCTTGTAACTTTCATTGTTTTCGTAGGTCTTTTCCTTACCTGTGTTTCAAATTTAACCTCTTACTACTAGTTAATTTTCGCTTCTTATTAAATCGGAGTAGGCGATCTTTTTCTTAGCTTAACAACTCTTCCCTTGGGTTTTTCTTCCTAAACTTCCGACTCAGACATTTAATTTTTACTTAACTCCCAAAACACTTATCTTTAAATTAAAAATGCCTAGAGAAATCATAACACTTTAAATTGGTCAGTGCGGGAATCAGATTGGTATGGAATTTTGGAAATAATTATGCCAAGAGCACGGCATAAACAGTGAGGGTCTTCTTGAGGAATACGCGACCTCTGGTGATGACAGAAAAGACGTGTTTTTCTACTAAGCAGACGACGAGCATTATATACCGCGGGCTTTGTTATTGGACCTAGAGCCTGGAGTGATTAACCATATACAGCATTCTAAATATGCTTCGTTGTATAACCCTGAAAACATATATTACGGGTAAGATGGAGCTGGTAATAACTGGGCAGCTGGGTATCATTAAGCTGAGTCAGTATAAGATGAAATTTTAGATATGATAGAAAGGGAAGCTGATGGAAGTGATAGTCTAGAAGGATTCTTAATGCTACACAGTATAGCCGGAGGTACTGGGTCAGGTATGGGCTCGTATTTGTTAGAAAAACTAAATGAAAGGTTCCCTAAAAAGCTGATTCAATGCTATTCAGTGTTTCCTAATCAATTACATTCAGCTGATGTGGTAGTATAACCCTATAACTCTATACTTACTCTTAAAAGATTGATACTCAATGCAGATTGTGTAGTAGTTTTAGATAATGCAGCTTTGAATCATATAGCAGTGGATCGTTTGAAGATCTTAAATCCGTCGTTTTCTTAGACAAATTCCTTAGTGAGTACTGTAATGGCAGCTTCTACGACTACATTGAGGTATCCTGGGTATATGAATAATGACCTAGTAGGACTAGTTGCCTCGCTGATTCCTACACCTCGATGCCATTTTCTTATGACTGGGTACACTCCTTTGACTGTTGATAGACATGTTAGTTCAGTTAGAAAAACTACTGTATTGGATGTTATGAGAAGGCTGCTGTAGACTAAGAATATTATGGTGAGTACTAATATGAAAAGAGGGTGTTATATGAGTATTTTGAACATTATTCAAGGGGATGTAGATCCTACATAAGTACACAAGTCGTTGTAGAGGATAAGAGAGAGAAAACTAGCTAAGTTTATACCGTGGGGCCCTGCGTCTATATAGGTTGCATTGTCGAGAAAATCCCCGTATATAGAAACTGCACATAAGGTATCCGGGCTAATGCTTGCTAATCATACAAGCATTCATATATTGTTCCACAGAATCATGATGTAATACTAAAAGCTTAAGTCAAGAAACGCCTTTTTGGAAAATTATAAGGTAGGAAGACTGTTTTAAGACAATTTTGATGAACTAATGAACTCAGCTGAGGTTGTATAATAACTGATTGATGAGTACAAGGCAGCTGAGAGTGAAGACTATGTCAATTGGGGAATGGGAGAATCAGGACCTGGGGAAAGTGGCTATGGCGATTTTAGAATGTAGTAATTAATTAATTTTAAGACTTATTACTTAAATTTTCTCAGCTTGAACCGAAAATTTTGAGTATGCTATCTAATTCTAATCCTTTAGTCTCTGGAAGCAAGAAATACACAAACAGCCAAGTAGCAAAGGCAAATGCTCCGAGTATGACCCAAGCTAATATTTCTCCAAGTTAACTTGAGGTTATACTTAAAAACACCATTGATACTAAAAAGTTACTTACCCAGTTTGCTGTAGTGGATATACTAACCCCAGTACTTCTTAGATGCAATGGATAAATCTCTGAGTTAACAGTCCACGGTATGGGTCCCATCCCTACGGCGAAGAATGCAATGTATAGAGTAATAAGACCAATAATTGCAATTTGCAAAACAGGTATTGCTCCGTACTCAGCCACCAATGCAAAACAAACTCCCATACCTAATAAAGAGACAATAATCCCGGGTAAAGTCCACAGCAACGTAGACCTTCTTCCTATACTATCCACAAACTTCAACGCAGCAATAGTCCCTATTGTATTTGTTATAGCAATCGGTAATGAAGCAATAATAGCTTGCTCTCCCTTACTAGAAAAGCCAGCCATTGCCATAATCTACGGCCCATAGTACATAGCAGTATTGATTCCACATAACTACTACAGTACTTGCAGTCCTACTCCAACTATTAACTACCTTCTACAGCTATTCCATATTTCCTTATACGAATTCTTAGTATCACATCCCTTCAATTCTACTTTTATTCCTTGTATGATATCTCTCAGTACCTCATGCTGTACTAGTTCCTCATTAGGATAATTAATCTCCATCAATGCCTAATACGCATCTTACTACCTCCCCTTCATCATCAGCCACCTAGGGGACTCCGGAAGTGCTAGCATGGCAACTCCCTATATAGCAGCTGGCAGTCCCGCAAGCCCTAGCATAGCCCTCCAATTATCCCCCAGGCCCAGACATACCAGATAGGCAATTAACTATCCAGAAGTACAGAAAAGTATATTTGTACTAACAATTACTCCTCTATGCTCACTTGGGGAAGCTTCTGCTAGGTAGACCGGAACTATCATTGCCGCAAACCCTATACCAATGCCTACTACTAATCTACCAGTTATTAACATAAACACGTCGCTTGAAACCGACATCAAAACAGAGCCTATTAGCAAAAGAACATCAGAAACTATTATTGAACGCTTACGACCGATTGAGTCTGAGTACTTACCCGCTAGTAAAGAACCAATAATAGCACCTGCTATCGCTATGCTTACTACTATCTCTTTCATTGTGGAAGTGTTGTGGCCTAGATCATTATAGATGTAGAGGTTTGCACCACCAATTACGCCTGTGTCATACCCGAAGAGAAAGCCACCGATTGCAGCTGTTGCTGTGAATTTTATTAGGTAGGCAGTGTTCGAGGAATCTGAAAAGTTTTGAAAGTTTGAGTGAGAGTCGTCCATTTTAAATATTATTGGAAAGACTGGAGTTAGATTATTTTAAAGGTGAAAGGGATGGTGGAAATTTAGGAAGGGGTTTTGGGTTGGGAAGGTGGAAGATAAGAGGTAATTGAAGCTGTTTTATTAAAATTTCAGGAGACTTAAGGCTTTTATAGTTGTCCATGATTTTTTGAGAAGAATAAAAAAATATAATTTGATTGGAAACTAAATGGAATATAAGATGTATATCAGCTTACAAAATATTACTACATAGTTTTAATTCGCTTACATCTCCTAATATGATTACACAACACCAGAGCATATTTTATAAATAACTTATACTAATCTAAAAATGGAACCAATAGCTCAAGGATCCGAGGGAGTAATTTATACTTAGAAAATATACAGCGGAACATTAGTAAACTAACCTGTAATAATAAAAGAAAGGTTTGCTCGAAAGTACAGACAACCTTAGCTCGATAATAAATTAACACGATCCAGAATCCTTTAAGAGTCTCGAAATCTTGAGAAAGTTAGACGCCATGGAGTACCTGTTCCCTCAGTCCTATTCGTAGATACTATAGAGCGTAAAATTTATATGGAAAGAATCGACCCCTCAATATCAGTAAAAGATTTCTTGTTATAAAGCACCAAACTCAATGATGCAATTTAATAATAACTAGCACTACATATAGCAAAGGCAGTCGCAAAAATGCATGATATTGATTGTATTCACGGGGATTTAACTACTACTAATATGCTTATTAAAACCGATGGTAGCACTGAAAGAATATTAACTTCTGAATTTATTGATTAAATATTTCTTATAGATTTTGGACTGAGTTTTATTTCTAGAAATTAAGAAGATAAAGCTGTTGATTTATATGTACTTGAAAAAGCTATTTTTAGTGCACATCCTGAGTACCCTGACCTAACCCAGAAAATTCTCCAGGTTTACAAAGAATAATCATCAAAAGGAGATGCAATTACCTTCAAGCTGTCGCAAGTGCGAGCAAGAGGAAGAAAAAGATTGGCTTTTGGTTGATTTAGTTAAAAAACATCGATTTATAACACAAAATGGCTAATATAGATTCCCCTTTACTATGAGCCGAGCAGTTATCTCCCAGCTTAGATGATAAAAGCGGAGAAGCTGACTCAAAGAATCCCAGAACACGTGCAGAGGTGATAAGAGATACAAACATTAACCTAATTCCAGTAGCCCGCGTAGTTTTCATATATGCCTATATGTTTACTATATTCTTCTGACTTCTGGGAACTTTACTTCCTTTTCTGTACAACTCAACGTGTGAGGATGGTATTTCAATTCACGCTCATATAATAGTAGTTTGTTTTTGCTTTACTTAGTTTACTTTTGAGGTCTATTTTGCTGTGAGGATAATGAAAATTATATAGCCACTTAGTGGACATACAAGATTGAGTAATTTCCAGATTCTTAAATTGGGAGCTGGCCCCCTAGGTAGATTTGACTTATACACAGATATTTGCTTTCTAAACATTGCTTATTCATGTAATAGTTTTTATGCTCCTTTTGCTACATTGGCAATGATAATACTATGTTCTGTATTGATTATTGTCTAGTTAAAAAATGCTAGCAAGTTCTCAGTCATTTCCCTATAATTAACTGAGTTTTTAACACTATTTGATCTGTTTGGTAAGTATGAGTTAATGTATTTAGAAGGGGATAAAAGCAATATGCATAAAAGAATGTGAGCTAAGAGAAGCAGTACTTTACCCTCTATAAAATTCTTCTTTGAAGATATATGATAGTTTATTATTTAACTACTCTTTCTATTAGAGTAAGACACCCTAAAGCCCTTTGTCCTGGTATCGTTGATCTTCTCCATGACGTTGTCCTTTTTGTCAGTTTCTGGAGTTTGGCTGAAGTATAAGTTTTTTAAGCCGAATATGGATAGGGAAAAGAACTTTGTTGATAATGTATGCGAGGCCATCCAAGATTATGAAATCGAGAAAGTTTAGGAGTTGATGGATAATAAAGGGAATTTTAGGAAATTTTAATAAGAAAACAGAGCAGAAATTATAAAATGTGCAGCAGTTCACAATTTTGAAATATTTGAATTGATTGTTAACTAATTCATTACAAGAAATGATGCTATACTGCAGACTGATACATTTCACTCTAAGTTAATGACAAAGTTGAGGCATTGTCCGACTTATCCTGTTGATTTAATTCATAGTATTGATTATTTATGCAGTAAAAAGGGTATTTTTATTGATGTGAATAAGAGAATAAGTGTGTCCAATGATGGAACTATTTTGCATTGTTTGATGTGTGATCCGTACTTTATTATAAGGACTCTTAAATCGTTGAATTTAGACTTGTTGAAGTTTGTTATTAAATTGGGGGCTGATATTGATATAACTGATAAATTTGGAGAAACTCCTGTTATTATTGTATCGAGGCTAAATGTATAAAATTTGATTAAAATGTGCTCTGGGCAAACTTTGAAACAAATTTTAATATAAAATGATGTTTTACTTAATAAATAAGATTTAGACTAGGCATTGAAGTAATGAGCTATAACTGCTGTTGAGTTTTTTATCTAACATAACGCAGGACTAAATAAAGAGAATAAGAAATAGCTCAATGCTGTTTAAATTGCTACTGAATCTGGGAATCAAGAATTGATTGATTTAATCGAGAGAAATATGCATAGAGTAAGAGTAATTAAGTCTTAATTATATTTTAAACCATATGGGAAATTAATTGGTATTGTTGATATTAACTTATATTTTGATTATAAGGTATAACTATTAATCTTTTCTCATTAGATTTTCTCGCCAATAAATATCTTATTAATCATCCAAATTATCTACTCAATATAGTAGTTTTGTACTTTCTATTTTCTATATTAATTTTCAAGTTTCTTTTCCTATCTGATCTAATAAGTTTAACATTATATAATTGTACTTCTTTTAATTCCAAATTAAAATATTAAGAGCATACATGGTTTTACTGATATCTTTCTCCACATTCAAAGTATAGTATACATAAAGTTGAAAATCTAAGTAATTTATCTGTTATGTATGAATTGATTTATCTGTAATTATAAAATAAGAAGTTACGAAGGAAGGTTTTTGATTTCCTGTAAGTAAAGGGTTGTTTCCAAAGCTAATTTTATGATCAAATTAGTTGCGAGAGTATCTATTTCAAGTACGGAAAGAAGATTGAGTACTCAAGAAGAGAAAAAATATACTAATTGTTCAATTAAATATACAACATTTATTTAGGCTGTATTTCCAAAATCAGTAAATAATTTACATAAACAATTTATTTAAAAGGCAAATTAAAGATATTGATAATATTTTCATTCTTTATTTATCTATTATAAATATTCAAGTTGTTTTATTTCATTAAAACTGGATAAAATATCAGCTATAAATTATTCATTTAATTATTTAAATGATATAAAAAACAAAATTGAAATAATTTTTGAGTTGTACTCAAATTTTAGAAAGTGATTTCAATAGTAGTTTTAAGGATCAATATCATTATTAAAGTTACTTTTATGAGTTCGGAAGAATAAGGATCCAAGGTATTTAAAGATTTTAGAAATTTAACAATTTTCAAAAACTATTACAAATTCGCAATTCAAATCTAAGGGATTAGCCCTCTAAAAACGATTGTAATTAATTCAATAATATACAAAGTGATAATTTAAAGGTAAATTTACAAATTAACTTTTTTATATAGTATTTTACTTTAAAAATGGGAGAAGTGTATCCGCTCTAACTAAGAGTCCCGAGTGTTATTTAGTGAGAGAGACCATATCTTAATTAATAATGTATTGTTTTTTCAATTGACATTCCATAAAAATATTATAAAAGGGACATTATTTATCAAATTATAACTATTCACAAAACAATGTCAAATATCGAATTTCCTAAATTACTACCGACCCTCAAGTGACTGAACCTCAATGTTTAGAAATTACCATTGAACAAGATTTCCTTCAAAAGTAATATATCTATCCCTTGGAGCTTCTTAAAATCCTTAATTCACCCTCACTCTTTTTCCGCTCATTAATATTTAACCATCTATCTTAAATCTGCAATTGTAAAAGCGTGCATTGTAAACATTTTCCATAAATTCACTACAAATAGGACATTGGGCAATACAAGCTTCGCTATTGATGTTTTTATATCCAAACCCAATTTATGCAGTAGCTCTAGAATTATAAGCAGCACAACGGAAGTTTTTGCATGTTCCCTCTAAACTCAAGCCAGGAGCAATAGCTATATATCCAAAATAATTTGGATCTCATTATCTAATACTCATATCTTATAAACTAGAAAATGAGAGTGTGCATAATCCCATCATTCCACCACATAAATTAAGATTGAGGTGGATTGTATGCTTTGGTTCAATTTTATAAAACTCTAAAGTTCTGGAGTTTTCAAGCTGCTTTCCTCTATGAATCAGTCTTATTTCATTAGAAGGTATGAGTTCTCGTTCTTACAGCTACTCCTTAATACTTTCTATGGTAGTATCTTATAACACGTCGAGTGTTATTGTCTTTCCGTAAAGATTTTTCACAAAGACTTGCATATTTATAATAGATCTATAAATTATATTTCCTATTTAAGCAAAAATTATAGATTTTAATATGGAAAATGTTTAAAAATAAAGAAATCAAAATTTGATGGATGAATTACCTAATATTACTAGCTACTTATGGAACCTGCTTAAAAATATCCATTCTTTACGGCTTAACTCTAAGTCCCCAAAGTCTACTAGCTAATCGATTTCGGTTCTTATAAGCTGTTATTAATCAGACTAATAAATATATTTCTTACCTCCTTCTAAGTATCAGCTAAAAAGAGAGAATAAGCAGTTTTTGAATCAATATTATCTATTCTATCTAGCTCAAGTCTACACTTAGGGCACTTTGTTATTGCAACTAATTAATCTGAAATTACCCATATCCATATCTGGTTATCATTGTAGCTACATTAGGTATTTATGCAAGTTCCTCTGATATTCACTCCATCTTTTGGTTCATTCAAATCATCACCTTTCTCATCCATTTAGATCATAAATAGCTTTTAATCTTAAAATTATATCTCTTTAACCTATTCCATAGTATTCAAGGGCCTTATCCTATTATAATTCCTATTCAACTATTAAAATTATGAAGTTACTATCTAGTATTATCAGTTAATGCCGTATTATACTCTTTAAATTTTATATTGTTTAGCCAGATCTTACTCTAATGCTTGAGATATAACCGTCTATGTCTTTTACTTGTACAAGCATATTTTATCTATATAATGAAAAATAAACCCTGAATGATAAAATCTATATAAACTATTTTAATCAATAATCTTAACTACCTACTATTAATGATCCACTTGAATAATGAAATAAAGCCACTGCTCTCCTTATATAGTCCAAAATCCCCCTTGATTACAATTTGATTCTAAGTTCCAATCCAATTCTAAAATTGTTCTATTAAGTTTTTATCCGTTTGTTACTCTTTCTCCTTTTATTCTAAAAACCAAGCCCCCAAATTCGATATTAACTACGGTAATCTACTTACGTCAATATTATCAAAAACACTTCTTATTAACTGATTTATGAGCTATTACTTCACATTATCCCATATTCACCCTAATATCCCTTTTTAATCAGTGTTTTTCCTCGTTGATCTTGTCTAGGCAGTAACTTAGTAAGACATTTTTATTAAATCTATATAAAAATGTAAAGTTTATAGGAAATTTGTAGATTATTATAGTAGTTATAAAGTATATCTTATTGTGAGCTTATGTTGATCTATTAAAATAGTCTCAAGTTACCTAGATTATACATCTACTTTTTTCCAAATTATCTTTATATTACAGGAAATATCTTTATTAAATAAGAAAGTATAAAATAATAGTAATTATCATACCTCTGTTACATCTAATAACCTTTTTAACTTATAACATAAAAATGCTACCTTAAACTAAATTCACTCGCTTTACAGATCAGCAAATGGAGCAACTAATAACAACAATAAGACGTTAAGCTTCAAAAATACGCGTAAGTTTTATACAGAGTGCAAAGGAAATAAGATCTAGATAAAGATCTAGTTCAATTAGCATCTAATAAGCCAGAACTCCTGGCTCAGTTAGTCCAAATCTAGAAAGAAATGATCAAGACTACTCAAATACACTAATAGAAAACCTAGTAGTTGATAACAAGATGCTATACAATGATATAGAAGATTTCAAATAAGTCCTACATACAATAGTAGCAAGATACAGAGAACTAAAGCGAGAACTAATGAATGAGAAGGCAAATACATCAATTCACGAGTTCTTAGAGACTTAACTGCAAAGTCTTCGCCAATAAAACAAGTAAATAACAGATGCTAATCTAAGACTAAAGGAACAGTATATGAGTTTAATGGAGATGTTGAGACAGACAGTTTTTGAACTAGCAGATGAATAGAGAAATGACATATAACTACAGGAATAATTAGAAAAGGAAAACAGGTACTTAAGAGAGATGATAGGTATAACTAATCTAACTCAGGAAAACAAATGCGAAATCGAAGGTGAGTTGACATAATAAGAAGCTATTATACTAGAAAGCTAACAACAAAACTAAATAAGCCGTGTACGTGAGTTTCTACAATAAAAAAAGGCCCCAAAAACACAGCAAAACCAAAACAAAGGCTATCTACTAGGAAAGCCTCCAATGCAGAAATCAGGAGGAATGGCTTCCTTTTTTGGGAAATTTGAAAATAATAATTAGTGTAATATTAATATCCTACTAATTCAAAGGCATGCTCCTATTCAACCCTGATATATCACTAGCCTTTATATCAATCATAGAACTACATCTTTCCCTTCTTTTTACCTCATCATCTCTAAAAATTTCCAGTATTAAGCACGACATATCATCTATATGCGACCCTTAGTTCTCTACATTACTTATCCACCTGGTCCTAGCTTCCTCGCATAAAAGCCTAGCAATATGTGAGTTTTTAGGTTCTACAATCTCTACCTCTGATTCAGGCTCTTCAGTGCATTGATGACGATATTTTTCTATAAATTCAGCTACTTAAGAGTTCTCCATGAATTCCCATATACCATCAGAGGCTAGTACTATAAATTTAGTGGTTTCATTAAAAGTGCTTTGCTCTATAGTTGGAATTGGGGAGACTCCTAATGTATGGGCGTATCTGTCACCCAGAGAGCGAGACATTGCAAGGCCTGGGGCTGTGAAGTTCTTATTCCAGACTCTATAAGGACCAAAAAATCTGCCAGGGCCTTTGCTTACTTTTCCTTATGAGGAAACAATACGCTTTTTCTCATCTCTGTTATTGGGTTTATGATCTTTAGTTATTTATAAAAATTTTAGCTTTTTAGTAAGTACTCCTTTTCTTAACTCCTGGTTTATTATACCGGCTCTGGAATCTCCTAAATTAGCAGAGTATATTTAATCTTCTATGATTAATACCAAGACCTGAGTAGTGCCGCTGAATTCAATATTGACATGAGACTGTATTAGACAGTTTTATAGCTATTGTGTAACTTGCTTTAAATACTGAATAGGATTTTGAATTATTTTATGGTTCTACTGTCTTATATTCTTTTCAAGGTACTGTTTACAGCAATTTACTACCAGGTGGCCATATTCTCCATGCCCGTCAAATAGAGCAAATAGTTTTAACTAATCACATATGTAGTAAAAACATATGTCTTAGCATATCTTCGATTCGTTATTTCCAGGAAGCCATCCAGGGATTACACATCCTGATATTTTATACCGCAGATTCTTTTGTGTAATCGTCTCAAAATAATTAAACGTAGGCTCAGAAAATTCTAGGAAAAACTTATCATTGATTCCCATAGAAATTGCACTCATACTTCCGATTGAAAGTAACTTACTTTATCGGTATTAAACTTATTTAGGATCTTGCGCTGAGTACTAGGATTCTTTAATGGAACAAATTGAACAACCCATTATCTAAAATATTTATTTATGTAATTATGAAGTATTTATGTAATAAGACAATATGATTATGTAAGTAGTTGTCAATAGATAATAGCTCTGTTATTGATTGAAAATACGTATTTGAGTGTAATAAATTAAGAGTTCATTTAATAGAGCATTTGTTAATTATAAAGATTAATGTTACACTATAAAATAATATACCTATATGGATAACACAAGCTGGTATTAGAGTAATACTCAAAAAAGCATATACTTCTTAATATTCAAATAAATTAATTCAAAATGGCATTTGATGACAAAGAGCTCGGCATAGTTGTTATTCAAGGCGGATGTCTAGCAATAACAATTCTTGCAACTTTATTAAGCATTCATTCAATAATGCTGTCGAATAGAAGTCTAACATACGAAAGTGCATAATAAAAAGTTGTATTTCTACATACTACTCCATTAGTAATAGGCTGATTAAGTTGAATTCAAGTAAGATTTGGAGATATCTTATTTATTCTAGACTATGTTAGCAATATGTACAGAGGTATAGCTTTAATGCTGTTTGTAAGTTATCTTTTCAGACTTCTCGGATGGGAGTAAATCAACTCAGAATTTCATTATTCCAAGGGAAAACTTTAGTCAAATTTAATAAGACTAGAAGAAATTGATTAAATGCTTCCCTGCTGCAAAAAGTTTTAAGTTGAAAGTGCTGAAAAAGCAAAGAAATTTAAATCAATATTTAAGTGAATGGTTGTTTAATACTCCTTAGCTTTGATTATTTTATCTATTGCGGCAATCATAATTAGTATTGGCATTTCAGACTATTTTATGTATGGAGAATCTGAAATTGAGTCGATGTATATTTGGCTTAGTCTTGTACTGGCCCTGAGCAGTATGTTAGCCCTTTATGCCTTTTTGGTATTGCTGAAAACATTTTAACGACTAATAGAGTATTCTCACTTTAAGTTTCACTTGAAATTTTTTAGTATTATATTCGGTTTGATTGTAATATAGTTCTAATAGTTACTTTTGCTTGCTTTTATAGAAACGGAAATGATTTCAACAGAAGAAGATTAGATTGACCAGATGATATTAACAAATGCTGCATTAACTTGTATTGAAATGGGAGCATTAGCTTTAGTGTTTTCATTGATTTTTCCTAATGGAGAGTATAAGCAGTGGCCAGGATCTATAGATATTAGCCATACAGCTGATAATTCTGAAGCGTCCCAATTATCTAGAATTTGATAATAAACTGTATTAAACTAATCCATATCTAATAAAAGAATAATCATTTAAACCTAATCTTTTGTTATCAATCTTCCTGACGCTTCATTAAACTCTCCATTATAAGCTCTTTTTCCTCTCAAAAACGTCTATATAACTCTTCCTTACAATGGTTTATCTAAATAAATGCAAACTTCAGGATACTAACTATAGCATTGACTATGATTAAATTTATCATAAGGATCAAATACGAAAAAATCTGCATGTTTTCCTACTTCAATGCTACCTTTAAACCTTTCAATTCCCATAATCTGGGCTGGCTTTAATGCCAGGTAATTCATCAATCTAGGTAAATCCTATCTTACATTAGGAGCTAAGCTTTCCATTAAAGCTTGAACAGTAACTCCCAAACTCACAGTACCAGGCTAAGCCCTTTTAAAGTCTCCTTGATCTAAAAACTTCATACTGGGTTTAACGGGCCTGTGGTAAGATGTAATGGTATCAAATCCTCCAAGATCATAGATTTATAATAACAAATCTCTGTTTTCAGAACTCCTTATAGGAGGACATAATTTAAACCTTGTATCTTTGTCTTAAATGGTTTCTGAGCTAAAATAGAGATAAGGAGTTGACGTTTCATAAGTTAGATTTATATCAGGATGGGCTTTCCTGTACTTCCGTAGTTTATTAGCGGCTTGTGATGCTGAAATGTTGCTTATATGAACCCTGCAGGGCCGTTGTCTATATGCCTTGATGATTTTCTCCACACAATTTGACTCCCAGTGAGGAGGACAGTTGGCTACTAATGAGTTATACAGAGTATCATCATCCATTTAGTCTATTTTAGAACACATTATAGAGGGTGGCCTGAAGTTCTCCTTTTTCTACAGAGGAATTGGTCTAACTGGTGACCTTTGATTAAACATTCCTTGATTGTCGGATGGTTTTAGCTTGAAATCCTAACTTGTCTATACTATATTCAAATTTAGTTTGAAATCCGAGGTTATATCTGGCATTGGGTCAAATACAGTTATCCCTGAGTTACTATAAGTTAACTTTTCAGCACTGACCAATGACCCTAAATTATTTTTGTTTTTAGTTACCATTCTATCCAGATTATTGTCATCATAGTTAAAGACTTCTTCTTATTATCTTACAGGAGTTGAATTAAAAGAAGATATAGGGGATGGTTCTGTTGACGAGTGTTATACACTATCAGGGAAAGCTCCAGCATAGCTAGTAAATCTTGGCTTTTCCGCATTGTTTCTATCTTTCAACGATACATTTCTAAAAGGAGAACTCATATACAGAAACCTGTCATTTGTGTGCTCTGAGTGAAGTAGGATTGTTAGATTTGACTCGTATACTTTCTTGAACACTTTGTGAAGACTAGTGTATTCAATAACAGGTGATGAGCTATCTGGGGGTATAAGGTAACCCTTTAGGCCAATGACTCCTTGTTACTAGAACAAGGGAATCTGATTATAATTCTACAGCCCTACTGTTGCTAGAAGTCCAACATCGCAATACAAGTCAATGTTTTATAAAAACGCTTACTTATACTACAACTACTCCTAGGTTACAATAGGATTTCCGTAGCCTGGAGTTTCGATTACTGTTGTTACTCCTCCTGATACAGCTTACTTAGTCCCAAATTCATAAGCTAGCCTCATATCCTAGTCCTCACCTTCCCCGCTATCTTCACAATCCTACTCATTGAAACTAACATTGATATCAACAATTCCAGGACACACGTATAAGTCTTAGAAATCCTCAAACTGACAATTCTAAAAATCACTTAACTTTTCATCAAGGTCACCGTCAACAGGCACTATATGCGTAATTTAGTCATAATTAAAGGCAACAATACACGCCACTGGCTCCTAAAACCCCGGCAATATCACATTTTAGCTAAAAATAGCATAATTAGGAGAATCCATTAACAAATTTTAACAATTTCCCACAAACTCATTAGTAACTTAACTAAGGGAAGGCCTTCTTGGTCATGATGTTGTAGAAATCCTCAGGTGCAACCTGTCCAGATCCAGAGGAATCAGCTCTTTCAATCATTTCCATTAGCTCCTCATCTGTCATAGTTTCTCCTAGTTCTCTAGCAACTCTCTTAAGATTCTTCAGAGTAATAGTTCCTGTTTTATCATCATCGAATAATCTAAACACTTTATTGATGTCTTCCTTAGTGTCTTTATCGCTCAAACGGGCTGTCATCATGTCTAAGAATTCGTCGAAGTCAATAGCTCCTGAGCCATCAGCGTCTAGGTCGCTGATCATTTAGTAAATTGTAGCGTTTTTAGCCTCAAAGCCGAGGGACTGCATGGCGTCCTTAAGCTCCTTGGGATCAATGGTTCCACCTCCATCAGCGTCGAATAAGTCAAAGGCTTCCTTGATTTCTTCGATTTCATCCTCTGTTAGTCCTGGACGTTCGTATTCTTTGGGGTTAAAGCCACCCGAAGGTTTTGATCCTCTGCCTGCCATATTAATTGTATACCATGCAAATATAGGGAGTGAAATAGAGGCAGTAGTGTTGGAATTTAAAGGTTTTAGAGGTTGTCTTGGGTGGGTAGGTTAGGATGATGGGAGTTATGTAGGGAGAGTATTGTTTTATTGAGAAATTGAGTGTAATTATAGATAAATTGTTATTTGTTAGTGGAAAATGTCTTTATTTAGAGATTTATATGCAGTTATGAATTTCTAATATCGAAAAATTACTTATGCTGCTCTTTTTTTGGCTTGTTTTCTTCAAGAATATTTGCTAGTCTTGATTTAGTTAAATTTTCATATGAGAAAATCTTTCTACAAGAATTTGGATCGAATAAAGGTGCAGAGTTTGTGTGTTTACCTTTCATCCGGTTTCTCTCTAAAGCTTAGCATAGTTTTAATTCTTATCTTAGATTTTTATACCGTTTTTTAATACCTTCTAACTCTTTTTTCATTTCTCTTCTAATTTCATATAGCCCGGATTTTATTCTTAGTTGTAAATTATCTTATTCATTCTTTTATCGTTTATGTAATTCTCGTATATAATAGTTAATTTTCTTTTCCCTCATAGGAATGTACTTATCTGCCTCTTTTTTCTTTAATTCTTCAATCTTTTACTGTATTTAAGCACCTTTTTCATAATGTTTACCTCTTATGCATGTTTCTTTTCTATGTAATAGATTTAAGTAAGCTGATGATGGTTTAGGCTCCAATGGCAATTTAGTAAAGATTTTTTCTTATTCTATTTCAAAGTTTACTTTTTATTAGTCTAGTAAAGCATCCTTTGATAATCTGCATTCGTATTTATAATCTTTTACCTTTTAGTTTCACACTCTTTTAAACTGTTTAACTTCTTCAATATATGCAGCTTCTATATCCCTTTGTTAGTTAACTTATTTGTATTCTAATGATTAGTATTTACTTTCTACTAATTGTCTCTTTAATTTTTAGATTTAAGCTTTTGTTTTGGAAGCTTCTTCTAAATTATCCTAAGCTTCGTGTTTTTATTACTCTTATTCTAGGTCAGATCTAATTATAAGTTACAGTAATTCTGATATTTCTTCTATTTCATTTGGCCTCAGGTATATAAAAGAGTTATCTCTTAGCTATTCACCCATTAAAAATGTAGTAATTTGTAAAGTATGAGACGATTTATAAGCTTATTTGGTATTTATTGATATTGGTGTTAATCGATAGGAATTAATATAAAAATAGAACTTAGTAAGCTGTGCCTTTGCTATAGATAAGTTTAAAAGTGCTATAGAGGATTGAAATATTGCAATAACAGTTTAAATAGAATGATAGAAATAGTTTATTAAGTTTTGTTATTGAATTTTCAATTGGCACTTATTGATATATAATATTGAAAGTTAAATCAAAAGCTTTTATTACTAAAGACTATAATATGTAATAATACCAATATAATCCAATTTAAACAATTAAAATCAAACTAAAAAATCAAACAACATGCTTTCTTTTGCGAATCTTTTGATTTTCTATCTTCCAATTCAATCTTTACTTCATTAAGTTCTCTTTATATCAGCTCGTTTTTCCTTTTTAGATCCTTTTTTTGTTATAATTCTACTTTAATTTTCCTTAAAACATTTACCATTACTTCCTCGGCTAACTATTAATCATCATCCTATAAATCCAGACAATATTCTAAGTCTGTGGCTCTCTAACGTATTATATTGAGCCGCATTTCTGTATTAATCTTTTCATCTTCCAACTCTCCAACCTTTCGTCTATAATCAATTTGCTATTTAATAGCACTCGTTAAGTTTTCATACTGATGATCAAGACAGTCTTATAAAATGGACGCATAAGCGCTATGTTGGTTTCTTTTTCCAAACGAAATCAAAGCTTGCATTTTCCCAGGCCCAATAGCTTCTTTTTCATAAGTTGCCATTGCATTATTTCAGTCTTAAGTAAGCAGATCTAAATTATTGCTGTACTTTTCCTTCTATAAATCTTTGAAAATTGGTTTAAACAACTTGCTTATCAAAGAGTCGCAAAAGGCTTCAGAGGAAATTTGATTATTTTCTAATATTTCAGTCAGATTATCTGTAAAGAAGAGCCAAAAGTCCTCTTTTATGCGTTTGTATATTAAATCATCCCTAATTTTGATTTTTCTGAAAACATTGAAAGCTTTTTCTCTGGCTTGGTGAACTCTAATTATTAAATCCTTTTCATCGTATGGTAAATCACTTATCTTTACTTGCTTTATTTGATGAAACTTTCGTTTAGCTAACTCGTAGTATTTTTTATACTCGTCTTTGATAATAGTTTACCAAGTATTAGGAACATTCATTATTTTACCTAGATTTATCTGCTTTGTGTATTGTTTTAGTCATCCTACAATATGACATCCTTCTACAAAGCATCCTGATATCCTTTTCACCGGGGATTGTTCAAATACTATATTTTTGACTTACTCAAAATCCTCTTTAAACTCAGGTCTTAGTTTATCATATTAAACCAATTCTAATTTTTACAGTTTTCTATTATCCTCTACTGGTATCCTTAAAGTTAAGCAATCTCTTTTTTGGAAAATCTATTTGATTTAGTCTCTTACTTTAGTATACACATCTATTTATCTCGTATTTCTATAAGTAGCGTTTTCTATTGATAGTATTTTTTCCATGTATTAATTAGAAGTTAGTTAAACTCCCCTTTTATCTTCCAACAAGAGATGAAAATCTCGTAAAAGCCATAGAAAGTGCGGTGATATTGACTTAAAATCTTAGGTTTATCCCTTACTATCATCAAAATTTAAGAACTCTGATATAGAACAAGCCATGCTTAAAGAATTAACAGCATGTTCGTCAATAACTCCCTTACTGTTGAATATAAAAAGCGAGCTTATTAGTATTACTAATGCATATATCTTTGAATCATAGTTCAAATCCTTTTAAACACTATTACTTCCTTCAACATCTAAGAAAACAATGGTTCTATCACCTACAAATAATGGTTGACCTCATATTCAAATTCCTTACGTGCACGGTTGCTGTGTATTTCCAACTTCAAATCCTACTTTTGTGCTCCTTAATTATTTACTCTAAGATTGAATCAGCTTGTTAAGCAGAAAACTCTTGCCAGTTCTTTACGGGCCAGTTATTGCCACTATGCTTATACTACCTTCTATAGCTTCTAGAATGTCAACTCCTTTTTTACATAAAACAAACTCGTTATTTTCTATCTTTATCAATTAAACAGGCTGAAAGCATAACTCCGGATCGTTCTTAGGATCAGATTTAAATACTCTCCCCTAATATTCCCTGTAATTACCCAAATAAATCTATTTTACCTACTCATCTAATGAGGTGTTATTTGAACTATCATATTATTTCCTTTAAATCGATTCAACTTCTATCCTATTGTCATCGTCAAAATCAACGTATCCTTTATTAGTCAAATCATCTAATTCTGAATTATACTCAAACGAAGATTCATCCATTTCGAATAACCCTTAAAAATATATGTAAAAAGAACACTTATAAAGGGGGCAAGGAAACTAAAGTTGGAGTGCATAGAAAAAGAGATGAGGGAAATCCTTGTCTAAATGACATATGCAAAATTAATGAGTAGAAGTGTGCGAGCTGTTTAAGCAGATTTCGTCAAATCGACTACACTATATTTTTTACCAATTCTTAACTATTAATATGGATTTATACGGAAGTTACTCTGACGAAGAAAATCCTGAAGTTACCGAGGCTCTTGAGGAAGCTATAGGGTATAAGCAGAGGATTTAATAAAGAGCGTCTAGTTTGAATTTTGATTTGTAATCATTATTTGATAAAAATTTGTAGTGTATGGGGAGTAGTGCGAAGAGGTAGGTTAAAACCATTATGTATAGGAAAAAGAAAGCTGAGAGTGCTTTAGTGGAATTTGAGGAAAACTTGTTTAAGGATGAAAGGATAATTTAGTTGATTGAATAAATTAATGTTTATAGTAAATAAGTTCAAACATATCAAAGATAAGCAAATGAATTAAGCAGTACTATTAACTAGATGATTTGTAATTATAATTCCAATAAGAATTTTATTGATTAGTTGAAAGCAAGAGCAAAGTAGTAAAGCTTTTATAATATGCGATTGTAATTTTAGAGTAATCAGGGGACTTAATCACCTAGAAAACAAACTAGATTAGTTTAGACAAATAAAAGATCACTAAGTGTAGAGGAATTAGCTCCAGAGACTTTGTAGATTAAAAAGTATCAAAATGAAGTAAACAGAGTGAAGAAGTAAGCAAGACAGATTAATATGCAATCTAATGACAACACAAATCTTAATTTTTTCAAGGAGTGTCTATAATCATATATAACTTATCAGTAAAGAAGTACATAAAAATCTATCAGCCTAATAACAAGCCCTACTAGTTTTTCTCAAATAACAAACGACGAAAGTATTTCCCTACTTGACAATTTACAACTACCCAACCAACGCCAAAAACACAAGATACTGGACCTAGACAAAATCCAAATATCACGAGAAACCTTCTATGCTTTCTCTCCATACAAAATAATCTCCCACCTAACCAACCATCCCTCTACAATCCATCAACTATACCACAAAATAAAACCTACTAAAACTCTTCATAACTAATTCTTACTAAAGCAAAACTAAATCCTCGCTGGCAGTAGGATGTATCGCCACTGTATTATTAAAATCGACTCTTCTCGCTCCCATTTTCACAGCCACAGCAAACCCTTGCACCATTTCATCTACACCTCTTCCCAGCATGAACAGCCCTATAATTTTCTCCTCTTCCCCAACGCAAATCATCTTCAGGAAAGTAGGCTCTTTATGCTCGCTAATAGAGTAGTACATATTGGTAAACCGCGTTTTGTATACCTTGACCTGATCCCCGAACTACTCCCTGGCCTGCTCCTCAGTTAGTCCGCATGCTCCGAGAGGAGGATGTGAAAACATAACAGTTGGCACATTGGAGTAATCTAACTTCCTGTCTTCCTAGCCTAAAAATATCCTATCTACCAGTCTACGCCCAGCTGCTATAGCTACTGGAGTTAGTTAAATTTTGCCGTTAACATCTCCTAAAGCGTACACTCCATTCACTGAGGTGTTCTCGAAATCATCAGTTTGTATATTGCCGTGACTATCCTGCTGTATATTGGTTGCCTGGAGATTAATACCGTCTACATTGGCCTCACGGCCTATTGCACTTATGACAACATCTGTAGTTATAGTATCACCGTTCTGTAAAGTCACTACTAGCTCGTTAGCCTCATTCTTCTGTATTGAAGACATCTAGGTATTGAGTTGTATGTCAACTCCTTAGTCAACCATTACTTATCTTAGAATCTCTGTGGTTTCTAGGTCGAATTATCTGACAAATTACCCTGTGCGTACTAGCATTTTAACATCTGAGCCTAAGACCTTCATAATTCCAGCAAGTTCTGCAGCTATGTACCCATTTCCCACTACTATAACACGCCTCGGCAGTTCTTCCATCTCAAATACGTAATTACTGTCCTTTAAATACTCAGAGCCTGGAATCTAAGGCATGGTTGGCTTAGAGCCAACTGCGATTACTATATGAGGAGCTGTGTACTGCTAAACTCCTGAGTCACTTTAAACCTCTATTGTATGATCATCTACAAATCTTCCCCAGCCTCTAGCTACTTCCACATTAGCTGATTTTAGATTAGTGTCATATATACCGTTTAAGCGTTCTATATAGCTGTCGCGCTTTTACTTAAAAACTTAGAAATTTAATACTGGATCGCTTACTTATATACCGTATTCGTTGGCATGACGGATTTCTTCTAGGATGGAAGCTGCATTTCACATCACCTTTTTTGGAACACAACCCACATTCACGCAAGTTCCTCCAAATCTACCAGCTTCTATT
This sequence comes from Condylostoma magnum, assembly GCA_920105805.1. NCBI lineage: Eukaryota > Ciliophora > Heterotrichea > Heterotrichida > Condylostomatidae > Condylostoma > Condylostoma magnum. Next base: position 38,301 of record CAKKTI010000009.1, read on the forward strand.
AGAAGAGCACGTTTTCCATTTAAGCCTGCTCGACGAGATGTTGCAATACCACCACTACCAGCTCCTAGGACTATTAAGTCGTATTCAGACATTTTTATGCTTCAGAGTGGGATATTTAATAAAAAATTGTAGGACGAACGTTTTAGTTGGTTTGTAATATATGTTTTATCGATATTTAGTAGATTTTGCAAGTAATAATGGATTGTAATAGGTTTAAATAATATAAGAGTTATTAGGCTGTCTATAGCAGAATTAACAGTTCTAAATATAAGGATGATTATGAATACTGCCTATCTATTATTCCTTATATAAAACAGTTGAATTAATTATAAATATGGAAAGAGTTCTTCGCAAAATACTTAATAATTCTCTGGGGGATTTTTTTGAAAATATCAGTTCAAACGATGTAAAAGTAGGTATTTTTAGCGGAAAAGTTCAACTGAAAAACTTAAAATTAAAGCCATCGATAATGGAAAGACTTGGCTTACCTATAAAATTAATTTCAGGACTTATAGGAAATATTTTTGTAGATGTCACATGAACATAATTAACCTCTAGTCCTATAGTTATTGAAATCTCTGAAGTTTATCTCCTACTTGCGGAGAACTAGTGGCAGAGAGCTGAATAGTACTTTGGCGAAATAATTCTAGAGCAGTAGAAATTACTAAAAGAGCTGGCTATTCAATAATTTGAGCTTGTTAACGAATAGAAATAATAAGAGAAGTCCTTTATGCAGCGATTTGTTAAGAAATTAATCGATAATATTCAATTAAAAATCAAAAGCGTGCATATACAAATAAAAGCTTCTAATGAGATTGGTAATAATTTTAGTCTTGGAGTTTTATTAAAAGAAATTGTAATAGATACATGCAATAGCAATTGATAGAAATAATATTAAGTTGATCAAAAATTTATTCATAAATTATTAACTATTACTGATTTAGAGCTGTATTTAAATGAGAATTCAAATGATAGCAATTAAAGCAACTTTTTTGAGGATACTGTAATGCAGCTTTAATAGCCCTTTCCAAGATTTACTCATATGTTTTATTTAGCCAACCTTGAGGTAAAACTGGTCTTAAATGACGATCCTTAGCCTCACGAGCTATCAATTGATTGCAGAATTCAAGTATAATAACTAACCTTTTAAGTAAAGTTATTTCAAATCAATAATATCAAGCATTTGTTACAGATTATAAAGGAGTACTCGATTTTTTAGACTTACATTGTTAATAATATTGACTATGTACTAACATCGGAAGTTGACTGAGATGAATATAGGAAATTATACTCAGATTGAATCAAAAGTAAACAGTAAAAGAATAAAAAGAGTAAACTAGCAGCTGAAAAAGAGTTAAAAATTGTTGAAGAGCTTATGAGATCTGATGATATCATATTCTAACGCTCTGTTATAAGACAAAAGATTAAAATAGAATAATTACATAAATAATTATCAAAAGACCTTTAAACTTCTATTAAAAAACTTAAAAAATCAGAAGACATAGCAAAATTAAAAAAGGCAATAGGATTAAGCTAGAACAAAAATTAATTAAAAGTACAGAACGCAGAACAATGAGTCAAACTAGAGGAATTAAAAGAAAGCATAATGGAATTAGAGCAAAAACAATAGCAACTAAGCCAATCCTTCAGTATTCGATTTGAAGATTTTTACTCAGATTACAATTAAACTTTGATTCAGGAGGATCAGGCAGTCATGCAATTTTCTTTATCAATAAATCTAATTAGTGTATCTTTATACTAAGATTAGAAACCGCTATTAGGACTGGGAATCTAAACTTTCAATATAAATGCCCAAACTCGTCCAAGCTCAATCTCATTAACCCTAGACTTCTAAAGAAGTTATATACAAGATTTTATCGTTAAAATGAAACTTTTCCCTAATCTTTGGGAAGTTATGGATGTTTAGCTTCTAATTGATACTTATCAATCTAAAAGAATTGTTTTGAGATCTGGCAGAACTAGTATTGTATTTAATATCAAAACGATAACTAAGCTTCTTCTGATATTCTAATAATAAATGAAAACTCCTCTAATGAACTATGCTGAGGATGCTAAAAGAGCTGCTTCATACTTTGTGAAAAAAGGTTAACAATACATGGTAGAAAAGGAAGCTGATTTAGATTTTCCTGAAATCGACTTAAGCTTAAGAGCTCCTGAAATATATTTTCCTTTGAATATAAAAGACAGTAAGAAGGATCTTTTTGTTGTAGACTTGGGAAATCTGAGTGTCAGAATTTGGTAATAAGTAGAAGATGATATGTGTAAAATGATATTGTAGTTAAAACTATAGAACTTATAGCTCGTGTATGTTAATTAATGCTAAAATTATAAGCAGTGATAAAGTGGAATATTTAGTCAAATACTTGAGCCGTTAAACATGAATTTAGAAGTGAAGTAATGCAATACCCCTGATTAGCATGTGCCTAAACTTAATATTGCGTATGATTTGTTTAAAATACAGGTAAAACTATCTATTTTAGAGATTAAACAAGTTTAACGGCTGTTAAATCATATAAAAAGCTAAATTCAAACGGCTTTTGTTAAGTAAAGATTATAAACTAGAGCAAGAAGCACAGAAGATACACTTTATTACACAAAGCACACTATTATTGAAAAAAACACAGTAAAAGAACTAATAATTAAATTTGGAATAGAAAGCTTTGATTTTATACTAGTCTATGAAGGAGCAGATGCCTTTAAGTGTAGTTTAACGGAAGTAAAAAACATAACAGAGATGAACAGTCTGGGAAACTTAAGAATAGCTACAAGTTTTAACCAATTCGAATTTTTAGATAAAAGTCTAAGGACCTCATTTCAGTCTATCATAAAAATAAGTAACTGCCAAGATGATAAGTGCTCCTAATCTAGTAAACTAATAGTAATTCTGTCAAAAGTGGATAATAAGTTATTCATAGGGTACGACTGCAAAACAATTTAATTAATATTGAATACAGAAACAGCTAGTAAACTGTTTAAAATCAAAAATTAGTTTTAAGGTGATATGTATGCTTAATAAAGGCAAAGATCACGAAATGTTAAGCCAGGAGTAGATATAGGAGATGTTGCCCCGAGAATAATATAAACATCGAGACTGTCTTTCAAAGGAAGTATAAGCAAGATTAATATTTTACTAGTATAATCTCCAAAGTCACTGAGTACAAGCTCACTTAGACTAAAATTCTCTCCAATAGTTCATTATAAGTCAACTAATCATATAAAGGGATTCTATTAACTCAATGGAGAGTTTGTTTAGCAAGAAAAAGCATCCGGGTAAGACGAGGCTACGTTGATAATCAGAAACTTGCAGTTTTCTATCAAACAATTTGGATTCAACAGGTTAATGAGTAAATAGCATACAATAATGTATCCTTATAGAATGTCAATTGACTTTTATAGAGAGATGAGTAATATTGAAGTAGCAGTAGATTTTGAATCATTCGCTATGTTTATAGGATACAATGATTTAACGATTATTCAAAGCATTCTAGAAAGTGTGTAAAACTCAATAGAAACTGACTTTGAGTTAGAAGAAGATTTTATAAGTTTGCAGTAAAATTAAATATAAGAAAAGAGTAAAATCGATTTGAATATAAAATTCAGTATGTTTAAAATATCCTTACTTGACGAGAGAGCATCTAATTAACATTCCTTATTAAGACTTAGCATAAACAGTACTTAAATGAACACCAGAATCGTTGATAATTTTGACACTAAGCTGAGCTGTATTATGTCCGGAGAATTTTACAATGCTGCTGGAGCAACTTGGCAGCCGTTTTTTGAGCAAACTCAAATAGCCTCCACTATACAAAAAACCAATACAGGATGTCTAGAATTTGATGTAAAGGTTGAAAATGAAATAAATATAAATATTACGTTTTCTTTAATATCATCATTATCGTTACTATACCGGAGTACATAGATTAAAAAGTTAAATCTAATGAGACTGCCTGATGAAAACTTCGAAAACTAATCAAGAGAAATAATTTTAAACTTTCAGAATGATCTAGGACTCCCATTAAAAGTTTATAATTCTCATAATAACTAAATGATTGCTGAGTTGTAAGTTGGCCATAGTATATAGATATAATAAAGCCTTTTAGTGTATTAATCTCCCGATTCGGGCAATAAATCTGCTATTTTATAATAATTGAAATTAAGTGAAGTTCCGACTATAATTAATCTAGAGGTTGAAGGTTATGGAGTAATTTAATAAGTGAACCTTGATATAGTTTGGTGGTAAAATTTTAAACTTAAGAAAGGAAAGGAAAATATCACGATTTTTGTTTAAAGTATAGGCGTTTAGAATCAAAAGAACATCATCATTTCGTCAGATGTTAAAATTTATAATGATTTATACGAAAAAATCACTATACTGGATCCAAATGAAAAGGTAATTGAGTCTTAATAAATGGGTAATATTCCATACTAATAAAACTCATCGCATTAATTAAAGATAAAGACAGTTAATGGATTGTAAGACTGTAATGAAAACTGTATTATTGAATACTAAAGCGGGAAATTTGCCACCATGATTGTATTGAAAATGTAAAACTGGAATAAATCAATAGTGAAATTGATAGTAATAACCTATTATACTACCTTTTAAAATCTTCTACCGTATGAACTAGAGCTTCATATAGGTGATAAGACTTGTGAAAATTTGAGTCCAGGTGAAAAAATTTAGTGCACTGATTTAGAATAGATAAAATCTGAAAATTACTAATTCATAGTATAAGCTTAAGAAGACTTGCATTACTAAACAACCTCTAAAACTATTTAAAATATAAGAGAATTATGGAGGCTAAATTGCCATACTAGCTTAACTAACTTTTTTACCCTAGTAGAACTGGATGTGTCCTTTTTGGATTAAATTCTTTTCCAATTACCTGGATTCGAGGTCTAGGACTACATTTCATCAGAGGATATTTTAACTAACTTTTTTCCTAAGAGAATTAAGATCTTCACGGATTTCATTTTTGTTAATAAAAGCGGGTATACTTTAAATATAATGAACGGTAATTATTAAATAATCATCCCTTCCTCTACAATAGGTTTTCTTCCAAGCTTGGAAAAGGGAAACAATATATAAATTAGTACAGATGAGCATTTTATTTGATCAGAACCTATAAAACACTTGTTCTCTGGCTTATCTTAAACCTTGACTCTTTCCTAAAACAGTAAAAAGCTTCACTTTGGGTATAGTGTAAAATAGCTACAAGATCCGTTTAGTCATACGCTTGCTGTTACCGTTGTTCCTAGGCTTATTATAAGAAATTAGTTAAAGCAGCCATTGTACTATAAACAATTTAGATTTGATGCAATGCTGCCTATATACTGCCTTTAACCAGGTGAGTTCAAAGTATTCGAAAATCACATAATAGACAATAAAGATCCTTATATTGCACTTAGTTTAAATGGAGAAAACTTTACTTATCCAATTTAATTAGAAAAGATAAGTGAATTTTAGATATCAGTTCCTATGATTAATCAGTAAGAGTAAAAATCACTACTGCTTCCATATAAAGGAGGGGATTAAACAAGCGTAAAAATTCTTCACCTTATAATCGGAAAAGGATCCAAAGGAATAATTGAGATGAAAGTAATTGATCCTCCTTATTACGAGTATATTATATACAACAATACTGATGAAAGGATTAAAATTAGCCAAATTGGAGGAATTAGTTATATTATATAGGAAGAATGTACAGCTTACTATGCATATGAAAATCCATTAGCTGAGGTGAAAAGAGTAAAATTTAAAATTGACGGAAATACAAAAACTTGCAAAATTGACAGAATGAATAACAAGATTTAAATGGGGAAAATTGAAATCTCTTTAGGGAAACAAGGATTGACTTAAAACATCAAAGTTAGTTACCTACGTAAAAAGAGAGGAAGATCAGTAATACAAACAATGATTGGTCCTACTATAATTTCATAGTCCTTTAAACAAATAAAGTAAAGCAAAAGAGGTAATTCAAGCTCTTAGTCTATGATCTTCAATATTAAAGGGATAAACATATCGTTTATAGATTGTGAGCCAAAAGAGCTGTTTTTATTCACAATTTCTAAGTAATAAATGATCCTGCAAAGAAGTACTCATTATAATAAGTCAGATCAAGAGGTAGTATCAATAAACTTCAATTTCCACATAGATCACTTCCAACTAGACAACATGAACGTTAACTAAATATCCTACCCAGTAATAATATATCCGACTAATGTGAAAGCAAAGCACTCCAACCCGATTCTGCAGCTTAGCTTCAACTACAAATACACTGTTTTTGACCAAGGAAACGGCAACTTTCTGTACATTGACAAAGTGTTTGACAATCTATCATTAGTTCTTCCAGAACTAACGTTTAAATTTGACTGTGATACAATCCTAATACTTTCAAATCACTTTAATAGCATCTCTAAGAAGTTCTCATTTAGTACTGATCCACATAAAAAGCAACTTAACAAAATATTTAAAGCTATAGCTGAGTTGAGCTGTGAATCCTAGAATATACAAGACTAAAGCTATATTGCACGTAATAAATACTATTTCTAGTCTATAAGCATAAGCAAGACCAAGCTTAACTTTAACTTTAGAAACATAATAGCGAATAAAAGCCAACTAGCAATGAGTCGTCAATTTATTGCATTGGCTAATGTACTAGATTCTATAGGAGGTTCTCTTCTTAACATATCAGACTTAGAAATCCAATTTCCTGACTTCGGTGAGGGCCCTTTAATAGCGGCAATCGGCCAACTAGCCTACCAGATATCCAACACATATACCAACCAGATTCTCCTCCAAATGCACAAAGTAATCGGATGCTCTAACCTTCTAGGCAACCCAGTCAACCTTCTAAACAACTACAGACAATCTCTACAGGATGTATTCGTCAGGCCAGTTTTACAGTTAGGAAATGAGCCTCAATAAGTCCTTCGAGAGTTTGTGCTAATGTTTAGGTCAGTCACTGGAAATGTAGTAGGGGGGACTTTTGATAGTATAAACAAACTTTCCAGAAACGGGTATAGTTTAATTACAGCACTGCATGATTAGTAGGACATTACAACATTCAAGCGTTCTTCGAACCCTATTGAGGGGGCATACCACGGGGCTATTGGATTTGGTAAGGAGATGTACAGAGGGATTACCGGGATAGTGACGAAGCCTATGAGAGAGGTTAAGTATAGAGGGTGGAAGAGCTTGCATAAAGGTGTATTGAAAGGGTTAATTGGGGCCGTTTTTTGTCCTATTACTTCCTCACTCAGATTCACTTCACATTTTTCTAATGGAATTGCTACTAGTACTTAGTCGTTAAATAAAGGAAATAACATTGTGCCGTAAGTAAGGCTTCCGAGGATGTTTGGAGCTAAGGGTATTATCATTTCATATAACTAGTAGTTAAGCACAGCATAGCGGTTTGTGGTGGATCGGAAGAAGTTTAATTAGGAGAAGATTATTTATGTTATTGGGATAGAGGATTACTAAGATTTAATAGCTATGATTACATGCAATTATTTTGTTATATTGATAAACTTAATTGATATAGCTTGTGTTAGGTTAGATGAGGTTACTGCATGTGAAGTACATTATTTTGATGAAAGTTAGTACTATTATCTAATTTTGCAGTATGGAAGAAGATAGTTAGTAGTGTAGTCGAAACTGTATCACATACTTTATAAACTATACATACTACTGAAAATACTCTGCCCAAACATATAACAACAGCTCGAGATAGAGTCGTTAAAATTACCTAATTATTAACAATTATCATTTTATTATTGACAATAGCAAATCTTCTAGTTAGATACAGCATTGCTTTTTTGTATTGGTTTAGTATTGTATATTTCACTCAGGATTATCTGGATAAGTGTATCTTTCAGAAAGTTGTTATGTTTATTCTTCTGAGCTTATTTTGCTTCTCATTTCTTTTTCAATAGCATCGGTGTCAATTGAAAGAGATTTTTTTCAGGATGATACATTTGATTGCTTTAATTCTAACTCGTAGGTTTCCTTCTATTCCTTAGCACACGTTTAACCCATCTTTAATTAGTTATTTTATACTAAGTTTCGGTTGTATTTCACCTATAAAGAATATAATATTTGTGTATAAGATTATTAAACTCTTGTATAATAAAGTATTACTTATTTCATTTTCTAAGCTTTTATTAAAAATTGAACATTGGTGTTAAATAACTTCCTTTTTTATGGGCTTTTAGTTCTTTTATCAATATTTTTTCACCTAATATACATCTGTAATAATAACTTAACAATAAAACATGATGTGCTTTAAGTTACTTTTTAAATGCTGCAACTAAGGAGGTATAGAAGAGGATAAGGAAAATAATAAAACCATAAAAAATTAAGAAAGAGGCCCTGCTTCAATGAGCCCTAGAAACGATCTGTCTCTTCCTTAAATTTTTGAGGATGTTATAAGTAATCTTTAAGCTTAAAATATCCCAGATGAAGAGGTTGCATAACAAAAACGACTCAAACTGGAAATCATAGACAGTTAAACCTTAGACATAGGCTTTTAAATACTTATAAACGCGTAAGGAATGGAAGGATCTCGCCGTAATAGGAAAGATGGTTAAACTTTTATAGGAGCAATTGAAATGGATGGGGAGAACCATTTAAACGATTTCATAATTCCTTAGGAAGAGCACGGAATAGGTCGTACTTAACTAGTAATTAGATACGATTTATAGCAAAAGGACTATTTTTTACGAGATTTGGGCCAAGGGGCTGGTACATTTGTAAAGATCAATGAAAAGGTGGCCTTAAGACGGGGTAATATTATATCATTTGGCGACTCTCACATGGTAGTCACAAATATTTCCGAGCCTGATTCAGATTAAATTTCCCTTAAATTTTTAGAAGGACCAAAAGTAGACTAAGACTTTGTATTCAGCTCCTAAGACTCTCCTGTTAATATAGGCCGAAATGTTGACTGTAGACTCAGATTTTTTGAGAGCAGTCTCTCAAGGTATCAATGTAAAATATGATTCGAAAACAACAACTGATATTTAAATGATGGAAACGGAGACTCAAATTCTACCAATGGCACATGGATTTTCGTAGATGATTTTTTTAGAATCATCGATGGTTTAGTATTCAAGGCCGGGCAGACTTTGCTAAAAGCGAATTATATAGTAAATTAATAGTAAACTAAGTGTATTATTTGTTATAAAATCCTCGTGATGACAAAGGAAGTTAGTTGAAGCCCTGACTACTTGTAAATCTGTTTTACTGCGTATATTGAGGAGGCTCAGCATACTATCTTTCCCTGTTTTTATCTCTAGAAGGAACCCTTAAGGAGTAAGATAGCCTTGATCCTGAGTCTTTAGACATCCATGATTCTTTAGAGTCCTAAAACCTTGAGTCTTACATTCTAGAAGACTCTGTTGTTCTAAAAAGATAGTCGTATCCTTAAGTATCGCCAAAGTAGGTTGTTTTCTGGGGAGATTGGTTAATAGAGGACTAGGAAAGCTTATCAAAACTGCTCTGAAAACTAGATTTGTAGTTGTTTTCTAGTTTATTGTGCTTTTAGCTTAGGTAGTTGGTGGGAGAGCGAGTCTCGTGGAAATTTAAGGAGCTTTAGTACTATATGTCTTATTTAGGCCTGTAATTGTCTCTTCTTGGCTGGTTTTAAGTGTATTCTCTGTGAGAGTTTATAGTAGGCCTTGGACGGTAATCGTAGTCCTTTCTTAGGGGTAAATCGAATTTAAACTGTCTTTATGTATTAAAGGAGGGATTCAATTGATTAGTATAATTGTTGGGAATACTTTTGTTTACATTACGAGTGGTATTAAAGCCTAAAGAACTACTGGGAGGGTTCTAGTCTAGTCTTAGAGGCCTATAACTGTATTAAGTACTGCTGAACTGGTAGGGCTGCGGGGACAGGAGTCTAGGACTTCTTAAGGGTTTGTCATGATGAGAGCTCTAGGCTCTAGTTTAAGGCTGATTTTCTGTAACAGAGTATCTTTAGTATTCCCTTTCTTTCTATAAAGGTAAGCTACTGTTTCTTTATAGTATATTCGATTCTAGTGGTCTGGGTGGCTCTCTTTAAAACCTTTCTGACTGTAATAAAGGTGGACTCCAATTCCTAGAAGCTGTCTGCCTAGGTGATTATGAGGGACTTCTTGAATTTTTTAATGGTTAGTCAAATCTACCATAACTACTTCCTCGTAGTTATTAACTAGACTATGCAGATTTCTTTAAGATACTAGTAGGTCCCTGACTAATATGACGTAATGGATCATATGGTCCCCTTTGATAATTTTCTTGGATAGAATCAAACTCTCTAAAAGTACACTGTTTTTGCTATTAGGGAGATACTAGTTATATAACCTCTCTCAAACTTAACTTATTGTTCTTGTCAGTGTCCCCTATTTGGTATATAGTATCAATATCCTTATCTGATAGGAATATAGAAAACTAAGCTAAAAAGCTCTTTAGCTAAAACTTCTAAATGTAAGCATCTCCCATTGAAATTTACTTAAAGATCTAGTCAACCTCCTATTGATTCAAATTAGCATTGGTTTTCATTTAATTTATACACTTAAGTCCTTCTATTTTCCTCTCTAAAAACCTTTTAATAGCGTATTATATGCTAGAATTAAGAGTACTAATAGGCCTTCTATCATACCTGGGCTTTAAACTAGGGTCTTTGGGTAAAACGTTATCCAGAAAGTCTTTATAACTGATTCTCCCATCTCCATCACTATCTAATCTTTTAAACAACGCTTCTAGGTCATTTTCCTCACAAAATAATCTAATACTATCAAGAAAATCTTTAAAATTGCTTCTTTATATATACCCACTTCCAGCTGAATCCATCATTCTATATATGGAGTAAGGCTCAAAATCAGGCTACTCTATCAAAACAAGTTGAATTGCTTGTAGTTTTATTTCCTAGGAACTTATTTCTTGTAAAATTTAAGCTAGCTAATATGATCTAGAGCTTGCCATTTATATTTATTAGGAACTGTATGGCATAGCTTTAATTCAATTTTCCCAGGGGGGAAAAAGTTACTTTTTAATAAGATTTATAAGCAAGCATAAGGGACGTTAAGAACAATTTAGTACAGAATTGATGGCCCGTAGATAATATTAGCCCTTAGACTGTTAAATCAATAAGGCTTATGTCAATGGGAAAGGAGTATCAGGATGAATAAGTTTTGAATTAGATTGTTTAGGTAAGTGAATAACAAATTATTGTGTTTTTAGTATAATATAGTTTATATACTAAGCTTGAGAGTGAGTTAAATGTCAAGACATGTTGTAGATGTGTAGTAATTTAATATGAGTTTATTTAAATGAAATGCTTAGGGCTTCTTGTATTCATCATTTGTTGTATTTAGGCTTCGTAAAAAATGTTTTAATTATTTAGTAGGGAAATAAGTTATTACAATATACAAATATCTCAAAACTTTATTTACAAATATACCTATATACCAAAATAGTTCTATAGAGATTATAATTTAAAAATGAAAAGATATAAAACTCTTAACGAAGACTTGCCAGAACCAAGAGACGGTCTTCGTAGATTTAATCTTTACAACACATAGTCTTTCCCTTGAGAGACTAAAAGTTAAAACAAGATCAATTCAATAAAGAATGTGAGGGAATCAAAGCTTATAAAACTTTTAAAGAAAACTCCTTTAACTTATAGAGAAACACTACAAAATAATATTTAGCATGCTGTAATATCCGATCAATTTCCTACTTAAAGGCCTACAAGACGAGCAGTTTCCCAATAAAGACATCGAGTTATAAATATTTTACCATAGAAAAACTAACGAAAGACATTCTAACTACCCTAAAGCCAAACCTAAAGGTAGCCTTTAAGAAAAGAAGTATGGGTTCCTGCAGTCCCTCAATTAAATAGAAAAAGAGTGCAAAGAGGGGATGTTTTAAGCAATGTATATAGAGATATTATATCAAAAATGAATTTTGGGAAAAACTTTTACCTTAGAAAAGTTATTAGGCAGTGATAATAAATTGCAAGTAGGAGGCAGTTTATTTGGAAAAAGAAATTATTTGATAGTACTATTTGGTATAAAAATGAAAGGGATTTGGTGGTTTGATAATAACTTTAGATAGCAAATGAATGTTTATAGTAAACCTTAGGTATTAAAATAAAGCCAGGCTAAATTTATTCAGACAATGAAATTGATTTTAATACAAGATAATAGATTGCTAGAAGCGATGGAATTTTAGTAATTGAGCAAGTTATTGACTCCCTAAATCAAATCTTATCATAATTTATACAGTACAACACAAATTAATAAAAGTTTGCATAGCTCTTATTTTATACAATTTCCAGCTCTTTTATCAAAGTATTCTAAAATAATCAACAAATAATAGTATAAGCAATATAGAACTCATAATTACCATAATTTTAAATAAAGCTTAGCATTGAGGATGAAATACACTGTAATCCTTTATTAGATGAAGTAATAGAAATGTATCTAGAAACCCCTCAGCACTTCTATCAAGAGTTTATAAAGTTATAAAGATTCTAGTCATTGTAGCATAATTTATAAGAATTAACAAAGCAAGATATTAAAGAGACTGTATAATAAGCAGTATTCAATGACCAGGCAACTAACAAACAACTTGAAGAAACACAAAATGAGCTAAACTAACAAAAATAATCTGTAATAAAATACCTTGAAAGCTATCAATAACAGTTTAATCTGATATAAAAGGGCAGATAATGGCAACAAATGATAATAACTCATCAAATTCCTATAGTCTAGTTTTATTGCGAAAATTTTGAAGAATACGAGCATCTTTAAGGCACAATTGATAAAATACCGGAAACTAATAAATAAATAGGAATCTTTTTATTAAATTAAGTTAAATTCAAATAAAAGCTACAAGAAATTCCTACCTTTATCAACGCTGCTCTAAAAAATTACATACAGGATATCGTTATAACATAGTCAGATTAAATGAAAAAAGAATTGAGTTCTTAATTAAGTGTAATTGAATCTAATCCTTTATCCCTATTATAATATGCAAAATAAGTTGTAGCAATTGAAGAGAAAATAAAAATGCCAGATGATTAGTATATCCAGTAACTAAAACTGCTATAAAATGGACTTAAACTGAGCAAAAGGTAAAACATCGATATTCCTGATTAAACTATAGACAATGTTGAATACTGCTCGCAGAAATTTGAGAATTACTAAGAAATAATAAAACAAGCAAAAATTGAAAGTGATAGGAAAAAATAGATTTATTTGCATAAACTTGATAAGCAGTAAATTGATTTAACCTAAAAAGTACGGTCATTTACTTAGTAATACATCAATAATTATTTATCAGACTAAACCCTATTAGAAAACACAAAAAATGTACTGCAGGAATTACAGTAAAGATAGAAAGCTATAGAAAAATTATAATAAAGAGGGGGATTTTTAAAAGAAATCAGTCATGCACTCTAACAAGATAATTCACAAACAGATAAATTATTAACAGAGCTCGATGAAGTTAAACAATAAGTGGAAAATCTGTGATATAAGTTGAATACCTTTTAATCTAAAAAGAAACAGTGGTTGGAAAAGCCATTTAGTAAGTTAAAGCTTTAATTTGAGTACTTAGATTAAATTGAGAAAGAAGTGAAGTAGTTTTAGTTAAAAGGAAAAACCAATCAGAATAAAATAACTACTCACTTTTATAATCAAATTGAACATATAAGAAGCTTATTTAAAATTGTAGAAAATCTTAAAAGAGAGGAAATTTAATCCCGGCATTGAGATATACTATTTTAGAAGTTAAAAAGACCTGATTTACTATATAGATCTTTTACTTTTGATGATTTAATATAACTTAATATACAAGACTATGATAAATTTGTATAAGATCTGCTATAAATCGCTGTTTAGGAGTACCAGCAGGAGTAAGTAATTATATAAACTCAAAAGAAATGAGCTGAAATGCAAATTGAGACTAAATACTACTTTGATAGACTAGATTTCCTTATTATAACAAACGGAGAATGGACACTTCATTAAACGGAGGAAGATTTAACAGAATTAAAGCATTTACGGTAATAAATCAAATCTGCCTTTCTTATTGACAAACTCAGCCATTTAGAACAAAAGCTGATTGAAATTCGGGATGCAATGATGAAGTGGATTAAATGTTAAAGGATTTTACTTTGTCTAGAGCCAATTTTTGGAACTTTAAATTTGAAGGGAGATCAAGATTTTGCTACTTTTCAAAAGAACTTTGATTTAATTAAGAGTATGACTTATAACCTACATAATAATCCAAATATATACGAAAATTTAGTAATCCCTTAAAAACTAGTACTATTGGATAATATTTATATAGAGTTTGTATAGCTGAAGAAAAGAATCAGTCATTATTTAGACGTAAAGCGATAGCTTTTCCCTAGATTTTACTTTTTATCGGATTCTTAACTTATATAATTCATATACAGCTGCTTTTCTCAATACAAATATGATTACGATATAACAGCATTATTCCCCGGTATTTCAGCTTTATATATCAATAAAAGCCAGATTAATTAAGAATCTGATGCATCTTAAGACATTGAGAAAATCCCTAATACAATCTTATCTCCTGCATTTAAAAATCTCCAAGATCCGTTTTATTTTTCAGACTCATCTGAACCATCTACTCCAACGTTAAAAGTTGAATAATAAAATGATCTTAACATAAGCTAATAAAACCATGGAAATATGATATAAGGAATAATCGGATTATATTAAGAAATAGTCTTCCTATAACGCCCTATTGTTCTCCATAACTCACTAGAAGAATGATTATAGGAACTTTAAGACACAATTCAAATAACAATGAAAGAAATGACCTCATTGGCTATTTAGCAGTTTTAAGCAAAAAGTTTTGATGAATGAGTGTTGGATTATCCTTTATAGTAAGTTATCAAGGTATTACAGATTATAATTACTCATGAAATTGAAGAAATGATTGAGTATCCAGATATAGAGGAAGAATTCGAGCTTCCTGAGGAGTTTGAAGAAAATTTCAGCATAGTTTTTATTGAAAGTCGTTAAAAGGAAAAAACCTTAGATCCTAATACTTCTTTTCTCATGGAATGCTTATAATCTAAATCATTATAAGGACTGTACTTAAGATTGTAATTTTGAATAAACTTACTAATTAAATCCATTAGACAAGATAAAAAGGCAAATTTACATAAATATTAAAAGGTAAATCTGAAATCTGTTATTAACTTTTTGTGCTGGCAGAGAAGTTTAGTAGGTGGATTACAATAGTTTCAATTATCATCTATCCAAGAATTTGAATGAGTGAAAAATGTGAGAATCTATTGAAATTAAGAGTCTAATGATACAATGCTATAGTGTGGGAATCTTGAAATCTATCAAAAGCATGAATATCTAAGCAGTAATTATAGAATGTTGTGCTCTTCCTTAACATCGAAGTATTTTCTTGAAATATCTAATTCCATATTACAATTATAGTAAGTAGCTTTCACATTTGATTAATAGAACGAAAATAAAGCCTCAATTTTACAAGAATTTGCTAATTTGTGTGAATAACCCTCTATCATTTTGGGGGTCTATCCTTAAATCAAGCTTAATTTGTTTTATAAAATTATCAAAGGAATTTCACTATCAAATTTCATTGGATTTGTATATAATATTGATTTATTAAGTTAAAATCAAATTACTATGATAAAGAACATCGTAAGATTGATCTATATCGATAAATTATAACAAGATTAAGATTCAGTGCTCTTATTAGGCATAGGAGCAAACTATCAGGCAGTGGACACTCAATACTACTCTACATTATTCAGACCTATCAATATAATTCCCTTGAGTCTAAAAACATAAATATCTGTGCTGTTATTGAAAAAAGGATTCAAATTTCCAGGAATACTTGCGTAATAGTTATTCTAAATTCTGTAAACAATCGATCATTAGTGTAATAATGAAAGTAATTTGATAAATTCTAATTAATTGAAAAAACTTGCATAACTAGCTTAAAGAAATTACGAAAAATATAAGAGTAGAAGTGAGATTAATGAAATTAGATCCATTATTTCTCCTTTAAGAGATTTGATATAATTCACATATAAGCAAATTAGCCAGTCTTAAATCAATAAAATTATATACCAATTGCTAAGCATACCTGTTCCCCCATAAGATAAATAATAGTTACCATAAAGCTTTATTGATTTTCTAACGGAGGAGCAATAAAATGCTGTTTTAGAAATCTAATAATAAATAAAGTACTTTTAAATAACCTTTGTAGTAGGATAGAGGAGTAGTGGAAAATCAGTTGCAATAAAAGCATTTTGTGATTCAAATAATGCTAAGCATGATAAAATGATAATTGATGCTTATAGTAATTCTTAGATTTTTGGTAAAATGAATCACTCTCATTCAGACTAGACAGGAATTCTTAAAGTATTGGTAAATCAGGCTTTATAAAATGAAGAAACTTTATATTTAGTCTTAGAAAATAGAAAAGTAAACTGGTAATTTATAAACTGATGTAATATGATATAAATTCATAAGTCTAAAAGTTTCATTGATCCTGTATCTGGGTATTGGTAAATTCCTACAAATGTACATATTTTAATTGAAATGCCAACCCTTAGTTATATTCCACCAAATTGTATTGATTAGATAGGAATAGTAAACATAAATTAATATGATTTATCACTATTTGACGCAATGGTTAGTTCGGTTTTCAATTATCTGCATTAAAACTATAAGGAATATGGATTTGATTTAAGTATATTTTAGAATATCTGAGCAAACCAATTCAAACCATTTATTAAAAGTGTTTATGATGAGTTAAGATAGGTAGTAGATATTAATATGCCTTCAGCTTGGAAATCAATATGCATAATATTTAAATAGATAATTGAAGATGAAATAATACCTCGAAGCAATATACAGAGTAAACTAAACAAGGAAAGTATAAGGAAAAATATACCTAGGAATTCTAAGCTCAGTATATTCTATGAGAGAGTTTAATGCGGACTATTGATTTCTATTTCTTAGTGTTTAGGAAACCTATTGTAATAGAAAGAAATTATTAATGACTTGTATCATAAATTTCAACATTAACTGAAATTTAAGTATAAATACAGTAAGGAAATGATTATATATGATTACTTTTTTGATTGAAATAATAACATATTCAGAGCTTTTGAATACTAATAAGTTGAACGAGTTTAGAATGTCTCAGATTAAATTATTATACTATCAAATTCATTTCTAGCTGAAATTTATATGCTGAAATATGCATGTAAGTGTAATAGGTAAATATGCATTGTAGGAAATTAATAATCAGGTAAATAGACAGTTATCAATTTTATTAAGAATAATTATATTTAATTCCCTGCAATAGAAATAAATAGTTGATAATTTCAAAAGCAAAGTGATTTTTACTAATGAAGTTTTTAAAATTTAGAGTAAGAAAATAGTAAGCCTATTATTATAATTATAGAGGATTTATATTGAAGTTTTGATGTAGATAGTGCAATAGATTAACTAAAGCTGATATAGCAAAAACAGGAAATTAATACATTAAAAAGTGTTATTGTCAAAACAAATAACCAAAAATAATGATAATAAAACGAATCTTATTTGGTAATACACCTTTAAACAATCGATGAATTTATATACAGAGAAATACTAAATCAAATCTTTTTAAATCAATAATCGTTATAAAGCTCTAAATTAGAAAACTATATTGAAGGTGTCATTGATATTTTCATAAACTTTTACTTATAAGTGATGTAATAGATTAGATTTAAAGAATTATCAAGTTACTTCAACAAGCTAATACTTAAAAGCTAAAACTATGATAATTTAACTGAAGAGAACTTTAAAGAAACATTATATCTAGAAACTTACTCTACTATTTTATTCAAGTTTGCTTATTAATCTATTGATCTTTCCTTTTTCAAAATTTGGAAGCTTTAACCTCAGTTTAAATAAGCAGATTTAACTAGATTTAATAAAAACTAAGCTATATTAAAGAATCAAGTAGTCAAATTAATTAAAGATATTTAAAGCGCTAATATTAAGAAGAAATAGTATATTATACCTCTTATAAAAATAAAATAATTCGCATATACCTTATGAAAGTTGAACTATGTATTATAAAAGTAAAAATTTACCATTTTAAAAGTTCCATGGGCAGTGTAATCTCTAGATATTTTGCAATAATTTAAAAATCTAAATCTATACCAAATAGATCTTACAATGCAGTATAGAAATAGAAAGTGAATTAGAATTATTGAGAACAAAATTTTTGATATTTATTTAGATTTAAACAAGCAATTAGCCAATTCTATTTTGATAATCAAATTAACTACAGATGAAAATGAAACTATAAACATATTATAAAACTAGTATAAAACAAATTTTATATTATCAAAAGATTTATAAAAACAAATTATTGATGCTAATCCTGTGTAAAACTATGATGAAAAATTGAAAATTTTAAAAGAAAGAATATAATTTGTGATTATTATTGACTCGCAAACAGAGCTGGGGACAAGAAATCGAATTATTCAGTATGATATTACTAGAGTCAATATCTAAAAGTGGTTAAATTACATTCTTAAAATTCCATAAGAGCTAATTCAAAATTAACACGGAGGAGTAAAAAGTATCTGATTTGGAAAGCTACCTTTTGATATTTATATTGAAAATAAAAAATAATAATATACTGAAATAAGCCATCCATTCTTAAAATGAAATTATAGTAGATTCACATTTACACAATGGATATATGATAAATTCATAATGAATACTCACAGTAGCAAATTTTTAATACTAGACAGAATTGTTGATCATATAAAAGATAAAGTACAGAATGAATAGTCAGGCTAATATCCTTGATAATAAATATTTATTGATTAAATTATACAATTTACTATTAGTTTTAAAAAGAATATAAAATTGCAGTAATAGAAAATAGACATGCAAATACAAACGTTATATAACAAAATATAGTAATTAGAAATAGAAAGGAACTTTTTTATAGAAAAGGAAATAGGAATTTCTAATATTCGAAAATCATCTTAAGATTTGTTCAATACTGTATAAGTTAGTAAAAATAAAGCAAAATTTCTAGTTATAAAGAAAGAGTAGTATGAAAAAGAAATCTAAAATCTAAAGCAGGTAAATATTTAGAATTATAGAAAAATATAAGAGCTGCAATTGTATTAGTAAGAAGTACTGGCCTCAAAAAAATGACGATTAGAAATTTCAAGTAATCATTTATTTGATTATGTTGACTGTTAACTAGAAACAGATATACCACAATAATTCATAAAGCTGTAAACTTGCATTGATACAGTTAAGCAATAACTCCGCCAGTTATCATATGAAAGCACGATTATTAAAAGCAAATCATGCAATATCTCTAAGAAAACACTTAATTATTTAAAGAGCACCATAATGGAGTACAATAAAATGATTAAACCTCATTATATCTAATTAGTATATAGTTGAATTGATAGCATAATAAATTATGTTGAAATAAGACAATCTCTTGAATAAAAGGAAAAGTGTATCTAATAAATTACTCATGAATCTTAATAAAATCTCTTAAAAGTGGCATAAAGAGAAAGTTAAGTTTAAATAGCAAATTAAGATATTTGTAACTTGCAAATAAAGATAAAAAAGTGTAAAGATTAAATAAAAGAGTAGTAAATATAACTGTAAAGCAATGATACTGTTTTAGAAGCTTAGTCTTAAATCATGAATATAATAGGATCAAAATCAACATTTCAAAATTTAGTTCAACAGCTATAAATATAAAGAAATTGCTTAATAGGAGACACTATTATTTAAAGTCGGCCTATCTATCACTCAGATATTAATGAAATTAAGTGTATTTTAAGAAGAAATGGAATAGAGTTTAGTAAAGATTATTGATAGAATAAATAACAAATACTGTATAAATTTTAAATCTAATTAATAGCGTCTAATTGCAAAAACTCAACAATATCAGCATCTTGTCTACATTCTTCATTATTAATAACCCTTTACAAATACTCTTCCAGCCTCTCTCTTCTTTGCTCAACTACTTT
The DNA here is from genome assembly GCA_920105805.1 of Condylostoma magnum. Taxonomy (NCBI): domain Eukaryota; phylum Ciliophora; class Heterotrichea; order Heterotrichida; family Condylostomatidae; genus Condylostoma; species Condylostoma magnum. The sequence continues at coordinate 58,400 of CAKKTI010000009.1, forward strand.
CGGATCGGTAGAAAAGTACCCAATTCCAGCACTAGGAAGTTCGAACTGAATTTAATATCTTTACTTCAATTTCTCATCTAATTTTTTGAATTCTGAGAATCTATGAGGAATAATTTGAATCCTCTCGCCTAATTTAACCTCTATTTTATACATTGTATGCTTTCTATAGCCAGATCCAGCTTCATAGGTTGAATTTATCATTACAATTATAGGATCAATACTATTACTTTCCTCCTCTTTAGCAGGTGATGCTTCCTCACTTATGACTTCTTGTATTGTAATTTATTCCTGTATCACTGGCTTTGGGGGTTTTATGTACGGACCATAGTCATTTATCTCGTTTTAGTACTGGTTAACATTAGGGTCAAAGTGCTCTTCATCAAAATTACTAATTTCCTGATTAGAAGCTATAAATTGCTTTAAATTCACAGAGTCTAATCTATTACTACAAATTGAAGCTAAAAGTAAGTTTAACTGTTCTTTTCTTTCTTCAATTAAACTAGTTGTTATGCTTTTACTATATAAAAATTACTGCTTATTTACCCTCGCTGGAAAAGCAGGAAGACTTAGCTCTGGGAATTCTCTTTGAATTACTTAATATAAAGCTGCAAATTCATTAAATCGTCTTTAAGTGTGGAAAATAATAGTTCCTCTTTCCCCTTTGCATATTTTTATGTTAAAAAACTGCATAAATCTTACGACTTTGGTTCCTTCAAAATTACTTTTAACCTCGTATGAAGTAATCTCTAGTTTTCTTATTTATTCCATTAAGCTCTTTCTCCTAATATTCTCTTACATCTTATCCTCTTCGTCATACTTCTAAGTAATGTCGAATATTTCCTCAATCTTTTTCTCTTTATCAACAGTATACTTCTAAGTAGAGTAACTATTCATCATTGCTTGGTAATAATTTCCTGATTCATCCTTAGCAGTCATGTCTGAATTCCTCAAAACAGCTAGAATGCATAATCCTCCATATAAAAACAACTTTATTATATTTTCAGCCTGAGTGTTTCTGTAGTACCCAATACTCATATCTAAGGATAAAATAATGACAAGTATAATCATCTCATTTATTAAATTAACAGCCCACCAGATCTTCAAATACTTCGTGTTTTTCCCTAAATTCAAGTACTCTTTACGCAGAATTCAACAACTAATTCCCCAAGCAATTTAATTCCCAATACTTTGGATAATAACAGCAAATGCAACGTCCTTTTCACATATTGTTATCCAACAAAATACGAAAAAAGAGCAGCAGACGCTGAGCATTGAGCATGTCAATTTCATAAGGTGATAAAGGGTGTAATTCAATGTAATTTTATCCCAGTTATGCTTTATTATCCTCTTTGATTTAATGAAAACCCATACCAGTACAAACCATGGAATCATATTAAAGATACTGAGTAATTATTACAAAATTAAAGCACATGATGCTGCTGGTTCGTCAGTCTGAATAAAACTTACACAAAAAGTAGCAACTTTAACCATTTTAAATAAAATATTTAATTAACTATTTCTTGCCCAACTTGGTGTTATTCTATTTAACAAATCTCGAGAAGTGTGTTAAATTTCTATTTGATTCCAGTTGAATAGCTCAGGCATTTAGACATTTTCAGGTAAAACTAGCTCTTATTACCTTAATTCATCATAGAAAGGATGTGCTAGGATCTCCATTCCACTGGGCCTTTATTAGGGATTATACTGAATTATAGAAAACAGTAAATTCAAAGCATCTTAAGGACAATCATCAGGAAATACCTTCCTTAGTGATTATCCTCTTATAAATGGAAATCTATACTCTTAAAACTACGGATTCATTGCTCTTAATTAATCCCTAGTAGGAGTTCCTAAGTATTTTATGACTTCTATTAACTAATCAGTTCCATTGGATCCTGCAAAAAGCACTCTTCCTATGATTAATTCTGCTAGAATGCATCCTCCGCTTCATATATCAATCGCTGTTGTATATTCAATTGACCCAAATATTAGCTCAGGGGCTCTATAGTATCTTGAGCAAATGTAAGAGACATTTATGTCCCCTGGGTTAAACTTTTTTGCACTTCCGAAATCACATAGCTTAATGAAGTGTGTTTAAGGGTCTATTAGTACATTTTAAGGTTTTACATCTCTATGAGATATATCTAAATAGTGTATATAAGCCAAGGATCTGAATAGCTAGTAAGTGTACACTTTTATAAGAATCATTGGAATTTACTATCTTTACTTAAAATATCTTCTTGAGTGTATATACATTGTAATTGGTACATAATCCATTACTAGATTTAAATAAACATCTTCTTCATTATCCCCATTACTATAGTAAAAGTTTTTCAATTAAACTATATTAGGATGACGTATTTCCTTCATTAATTACAATTCTCTGTTTTTATAGCGGTTATCTTAGTAAACCTTCTTAATAGCCACTAATTCCCCAGTTTAAGCAACAGTGGCTTTATATACTGATCCAAAACTGCCTGAGGCTATAATAGATTCTGTATTGTAAGTAAGTTCTCCTACTTGCTAAGTTTCCATATATAATTACAATTAATACCAAAAATTATTATTTTTTCATAGGAACCTTCACTGATAGTTGCCGCATGAGATTAGAAGGCTGCAGTAGTTGGATTAGAGGACTAATCATTCTAGTTCTACGTATGGAGTATTGCTTAGAGTGACTTTGCCTTCTGCATTTAGAAAGATCGAGCTCATACTGCTACTTTGATATTTACATTTGTCTTTTGTTGGAAATAGGGGAAAGTGATCTCTTGTATATTGTGTTTCTTTAAGATTAGTTAGATATTATTTTTTAAGGAGTTCTTTGTTATTTGAATTGACTTCCTGATATACTTAGTTAATCTAAGTCTTGGCTATTAGATGTTTTTTTATTTCTCAGACGCTTTTATTAGTCAGCTCTTGAGAAGTATTTTGCAAGGCTGCTTCTAGGATTAACATTTTCTTCCTTTTTGCCCCTGTTTCTAATTGTCTACTTTATTTAGCTAGTTTACTAATATTTCTCTATTTAATCATGTATTTCTTTTAATTGTAGTAAATCTAAATCATCTCCCTCTGGGTCCGAGTCAGATCCACCTGAGTCAATTTCTTATTCCTGTATGTCTCTATTAGACTCATGTAAAATATCTTAAATTATATTATCAAGCGTCTATTTGTAAACTCTTTACTTCTTTTTAGGCTTTATATCACTTTTGGACTACTTCCTTTGACTGTTTTTTCTTAATTACTGTTTCTGCTTTCTTAATAACTTTTGCTCCCGTTTTAAAATCACATATCTATGTATTGATTTAAGCAAAAAGTATCCAAATTGTTGTAGATTCTACTCGTTAAAGTCAATAGTCATTCTTTGTATATCAATATAGCCCCAGTAGCTTATTTCTATGGTATAGCAAAAAGGAACATTGAAAATTTAGTTGAGTGCTAATCTGGCAGTACCTTCCTTTGAAGCCTCGTATCTGAACTTGCATGAATAGTATCTGAATATATCTGTGCTATTTTATAACAACTTAGGTATTACTCTTATAGTAGCATATTGTTCTTAGTGTAAAGGATAATAAGGCCCGTAAATAAAAATACCCTTCTTCTTACTGTGTGAGTGTATATCAAAAATAGCAAAAATGTTATTCTTTAATCGAGCTTGCTTAATCACTTACTTAATCGCTTTTATTTCAGGAAATAATGAATCATTTAGTTCTTAATACTTTCTGTTTAAATCTTTTCCTGCTAAAGATACTCTGTGATTTCCTAGTATAACTCCATCTACATTCACCATTGGAATAATTTTGAAAATAAACTTGCTTCTAAGCATTTTTATTATTTTAGTTTAAGTTACTAGTTTTCTTATAATTCCTTCAACAACTCATGACGAGTTTGCCTCTCCTGGGTGAATTCTGCCAATCATAAAAATCACCTTTTTATTGCTTTATGATACATTAAAATCTGTTATAGTTAACATAGGAATCTTTACTTCACTTAAACTTTGGCACAATTCTTCTTATTTTAAGAATTGTTTATGGATTTATACCTCCTTTATAAGTCTAGTTAACCGCGAGAATGTGTAAGGAATCGTTTATGCAAAATAAACTGTATCATAAAGTGACTGGAACTAATAATCAAAAGTAAGTTGATAATACTGTCTTCTAACTACTTGTTTATTTATTTTACTATAAGAATATTTAGTAGCTGTTGAAATTCTTTGTCACTTAGGGTTATTATTTGAACTAAATACTAATGGAAACATTCCTTATTAATACAAGCTATCTCTTTTAATAAAATTCACAATATGAAACCTAACAGTTCTTAGTTTACTGTTAGACACAGAAAAATAATACCACTGATAATGTCCCTTGGTATTGCAGTCTGCTCTTATATACAAATCATACTCATATTTTCCAACCCTCACCACTTTATCAAGATTTCCAGATTCAAACTGTGAATCAAACTGCAATCAATGCTTTTCTGATAAATTTCCAGTAAAATCCCTCTCATCTTCATATGAAAGCTACTGATTTCCAAAAGTACATTCATATTCTATGTTTTAAGCAATTTATTAATGCATTACAACTGAGTTGCTGGGCCTGGGCCCGTGATAGATTACTGGGTGTTCCTATTGTGTAATTAAATTGTAACTATTAGGAAGCTCCTCACAATTAAAATACAAAGGAATTCCAATTTACTTCTACTGTTTTTTCGGCTTTCATCTGATTAAAACTTACCCAAACAGCATATCTGTATTTAAACTGTGATCATCCGTTACTAAAGGAAGGCTTTCATTCACTTTACCTGATTTTCTGTAAGACCATTAAGCATTGTATCCGTAAGGAAATTCGCTTTACTTTGCTTTAAGTGGTTTATTATCCTCAAACCCAGTAAAGCTTTCCTAATCACTACTATCCCAGCTGCTTTAAGACATTTTTATAATGGTGATTCCTCGGAGCAAGCTGAACATGCTGAGTCGTACAGGGAAATCGTATGACGAGGTATTTTTACAGGCGAAGTTTCAAAGAGCTGCCTTATAAGGCGACTATGTCTTTTAAGTGAGGGATGATTCGGATAAAAGATAAATTAATAATATAAAAGAACTGTTCTCACAATTAGATCAATAAGAGCGAAGACTGATAAAAACTAAAGTGCAAAAGAAACCTAGTCAAGTCTTTTTAACATACGGCAGGAATGCTAGTGAGAAACAAAAAAAACATGAAAATCCTCCTTTTGGATACTACGATGCCAAGTATGACGCTGTATGAACTAAGCAATCTATACCTAAAATTGATAAATTCAGTCCAAGAAGCTTCAGATTAAAAACTTCCAGAGAAGTGTCAGACACCCCTAAAATTCCCTTCTAGCATATAATCTCACCTATAGGCTTCAACAAGTAAACAGAGAGACCACTACCCACAAGAGCCGACGTGAATGAAAAGCGCTTTAAAGCCTTCAACGACAACCCTTCAAACTACTCGAAATACCATCGTATTATAACCCCCAAGTTCCAGAACTACGGTACCCGTAAAAATCTGTTTAAAGAACTGTCAGACTAGCCTGAATACAGTCCCAAGTACTCATCAATAGAAAAAGATCTGACTAAGCCAGTGGTCTAGTTCAACCGCCTTACTTACAGAAAACCGATTCTTATACAAAGCTAAACCAACTTAGAGTACGACCTGACAGATTAGCAAAAACTAGGAAAACACATAAGCAGCCCCAACCTAAGCAAGAACTCCTCACGTCCCCAAAGCCAAATCTTCCCCTCTTTCATGCTAAGTACCACCAGCCGAGCTTCTATAGGCCATTTATCCCAAAAAACCTTGCAACTAAACCACTACTCAACCGTCGACTTCTACCCCTCCAACATCCATTCTCCGTCGGGAATTACAACCCCTTCAAACACCAATAAATTCTTGCATAAATAAATGGATTACCTGAGAATTTAAGAACACGAGGGCTTTGACTCCTCCTTACAGCAACGTAATGCCAAAATCCTGGAATAAGCCTCGGGGACTTTGAAAGAAAGAAAAACTGGAACAACTATCGTCGGATGCGTTTTTCCAGGAGGAGTTGTGTTAGGAGCAGATACTAGGGCTACCTCCGGTAGCACTGTTTTTGATAAAAATTGTGCCAAGCTACATCAATTGGCTCCTAATATATACTGTGCGGGTGCAGGGACTGCTGCTGATACTGAGCACGTCACTTTAAACGTTGCTTCTTAATTGGAGCTGTTAAGACTTAATACTAACAGACAGTCACGGGTGGATACAGCCAAGGCAAGGCTTATTAATCATCTGTTTAGGTATGGAGGGTTTATTGGAGCGTATTTGATTGTTGGAGGATTCGATCCCAGTGGGCCCTGGCTACACAATATATCAGCTGATGGCTCATCCCATCATAATCCCTACCTCACTATGGGATCTGGATCACTAGCTGCTATGTCTGTATACGAGGCTAATTATAGAGACAATTTTACAAGAGAAGAAGCCATAGAGTGCTCTATCAAAGCCATTGAATCTGGTATTAAAAACGATCTGGGCTCTGGAAGTAATGTTGATGTAGTTGTTATAGACGGAAATGGAACTGAATATCTCAGGAATATCAGGGTTTATAATCAGAAAGCATACAATGCTAACACTCAGTATACTTTTCCATCTGGAACGAGCTCGGTTATAAACACTTATAACTTGACAGTTAGTGACGCTATGGATATTGATAGTTAGTAATTTAGAAGTTATCTTACAAAATAAAGGGGTGGTTTATTAAATCTTCTATGTATGGTCTGTGCACTGGGTTTTTGTCTAGGCACTTTACTATAAAATCTCTGCAATTTTAAGAAATATTATCGGGAATTGTCGGAAGGTCCTCGGAAACAGCTATTTTCAGTATAGCATCTAGGTCATGCTGGAAATTTAGTCAGGGAGGACGGCCCATCAATAGCTCTATTACAAGGCATCCTATACTTCATATGTCAGCCTTTCGCCCGTAGCCACACTGTCTTAGTACCTCCGGAGCCATTCACTGTATAGAGCCTTTTATAGAACGCAGTTATCCTGATTACTAATCGTTTTCATATGTACGAGAACATCCAAAATCTGAAAGCTTTACTATTCCGTTGTCGCATATTAAAATATTTGATGCTTTTAAGTCTCTGTGAAGGGTTTTGTTGTAATGTAAGTATTAAACTCCTTAGAGGATCTAACGCATGTATACTTAGACCACACTCTCTGATATAGGGCCTATTTTGTTTATTAGATGGAACAGACTCTTACCTGGAGCGTATTCTAGGTAAATGCACATGGAGTCCTCTATTGTTTCACTTCCAAGGTACTTGATTATGTTCTAGTGCTATAGATTTTTTAGTATATTGATCTCGTCTTGCATTTTTTACACAAAAGCCTAATGATACTAGTACTTACTATTATAATGAAATGTTTTGACTGCAAAAATCTACCCTGTATCAACATTCAACGCCTTATAGACCTATCCCATACTTCCATGTCCAATACACTCACCTTCTCTCCATCTAATAAATTGTCCCTTAACTTACCCAGGCTCCTTATTTGTGAATAAGGAGTGCATAATCATATCATTATACTTAAACAAATTAGTATGAATCGAGTCCTCCTCCATTCCTAAACTAATTCCAGACCCAGATTTCCTATATGTTAACTCCATTGGAATTTCTGTCTCATCAGAAACTTGTCTGTAGTAGGCTGGTGAGTTAAACTTTTAACTATCAAGTTTCTACTTGATTTCTTTATTATCTGTGCTTGACTCTGTAGAATCCTCAAAAATTTATACAGATTTAGGCTCATAATCATTAAAAATAGAAGATTTTCGGGATACTTGATGACTGTCAATAATCTAACTTCCGTGCTTCTTATTTATTGCCGGTAGGTGATTATTTCTCATTCTACACACAGGCACAGGAGACAGTGTACATCCAATTACCCGCAATTACAAGTTTCTAGTTGTCAAAGAAGAGACTTATCTTCTTGTTTTACTTCTGTCCAAAATACTAGGAAGCTGTAAATTTCTTCTGAACTTTCTAGGATAATAATTTGCCATGAGTTATACTTAATATATTTAATAAACTAACAATTTACTTTAATTTTTATTCAACAATGTTTTGTAGCCTCTAATAATCTTACCTCCTTTTTTACTCATGTAGAAAGAATTAACACTTCTAGGCCTAGGCGGGTCAATTTCTCCTTATGTAGCTCTATTTATGCTCAATACAGCCATTCCATGTGGAATTTCACCGTGTTAATCTGTTCCATCTGTAGTTAAAATAGAGAATTGTCTGGGGCGGTATATAGTAGCAAGGAAATTATCCATTGTTTTCATAAAATCCGGCTTTTGGGTTGAAATTGTCCCTGAAATTCTCCGCCTTTCCAAGGTTGAAGGACGTTGTAATCTTGGAGTAATTGTCTACGATTTATTACGAACCATCTCAGGAGAGTTTCGCTTTGTAAGCTCTTTATTTATTGTACGAAAGAGTATTGTTTTAGTATTGGTGTCGATACTTCTGGAGTAAGTACTGGATCTTTTGTGAAATGAGGGTATTATTTTTACAACTGTATCTTTCTGTATTCTGTTAACCTTTTCATCACTTTTTACTAGATTGCGTCTGAGTTAGATTCTTTCATTCCTTCAGCCTGCTTTTAGGCTTGATCTAAGTCGTAAGTATTTTCAGGTTTCTTCGGATTTGATCTTTTTCTAGAAGTCTTCCCTTGTGAGTATAAGTACATTAGCTTCTGCTGATACACATATACATGTGTGCTGTCGCTTAACCTTTTATATGATTTCCTCGTCTCCTATGATTTCTCCTATACTTAAAATAGCGATTTAGGCCTAACTGAGCTACTCTCTTTTAGCAATATTAGTTTTGTCCTTTCTGGCTGCCTCTGTATAAGCTGGAGACTGTATATTAAGCCTCCTAAGCACCTAGAATTCCCCATCTCTAACAAAAAAGACTTCATCAGCATTTTCCCCTTCCCTAAACAAAAACTGCCCTCTAACATATTTCCTTTACTTAAAATTATAGGAGAGCTTCTCCAGTGAACTCTTAGTTCAGTGATTGAAATACGGCTAGGAATGCAGAAAGTTTACTAGTTCATTTCTCTTCTCCTTCACAACTTATTGTAATATTCTTTAATATTAATTCTTTTCAAGTACTGCAAAGTGGCAGTCAGTTAGGCAAAAGATTGAAGCAGCTCGGGGTTTGTCATTTTCCAAGGCTAATTCTCCAAAACTTGCCCCGTCGTCTAGTTATAGGACTTGTTTCATAATCTTTTCATCAGTTTCAGGGTCTCGTGCTGGAACTCTTATGCCCACACTGCCTTTAATCAAAATGTAGAACTTAGTGCCGTGGTCTCCTATGTTGAATAAATAGTTGTTAACTGGGCAAAATTCATAAGTCATATTTTGACAACATGAGTAATGAGCATTAACACTTGATTTTTTAGACAATTCATTGAAAAACTTGATTTCTGAAGTGTAGTGCATTAGCTTTAAAATGCCTTCTACTGACCTCATAGATGGATGAGTGTTTAAACAGACAATAACTTCATTAATATCCATTTTTTAATTATTAGAACATTATATAAAGTTTTCTTTGATTAGGCTGAGTAAATCGTCAATGTTGAGGTTGTTTTCTATATTTAGGATTTTTGTATAGAAAAATTCTTGTTTAGGGTTTATTCCCTCGTCTAAGAGACTAAGTAAGATTGTTTTGTAGTCTAAACTTTCATGATAAGTGTTTTATAGGGTCTGTTTTAGTATATTATCGATTGATTCCCACTATTTAGTATCAATCATAGCTAAAACATGATCTTTTGTGTAATTATTGGTTTACTCTATGGATTCATTTATATTATGAATAATATCCACACTTACTTATTATTATATGATTTCTACAAATGATTTGATTCTGTCTTAGTTGACATACTCCTCCTTATCAAATACTTTTTATAGTTTTGCTGTATTTTTAACGCAGTTTTTTCCTAATGCAATGTATCTTTTGACAGCTTATACAGCTCCATTCAGTTATTCTTTCTTGAGTAAAACGTCAACGTCGTAATTCAGTATATATTACACCCAATTATGCTTGATTGATTACTTATAATCAAATCTTCTCTTTTAATTCAGCGTTAGCATATTTTTAGCTAAATCGTATCCAAGGCAAACATCACTAGTAAAGCTTTATCCTGAGTTCAATAACTCTCATAATAAAGAAGGGCTTCTTTCTACCCTATGATATCCAGCTAGCATCACAAATAAAGTCATTCCAATGCTCCAAATATCCGTCTTCTACAGTGATCTGCTGGGCCCTTTGCTGCTTCTCATGAAATTCAAATCTTGTTATTTCCTTCTACTAACCTCAAATTCTTTAATATCTTTGCACTTAGAAAAGTTTATCAATCCAAGCTCTGAATTAGGTATACTCTCGATAAACATTAAGTTTAAGGGACTGATGTTCATATGAGCCACATTTTTACTATGACAATACTTCATTGCACCCATAATATGAATAAAACATCTTAAGATCTGCATCTCATTTAATTAGAAGCTCCCAGTTATGCAATCTTGGAGAGTTTGGCCTTTGCAGTACTTTTAGATTATAGCTAGCTCTTTATCTGACTCATAAATCTCTAAAGGTCTGATTATATTAGGATGTTTCAACTTCATTGCTTAGCTTGCATTTTTTATCAGTTCTTTTACTTTAAATTAAATAATTTAGCCCTTGTTATAAACTTTTGCTACTCTTTTGATGTTAGATCGAAGGTCTACTACTTTATATACGATCTTTTTACCTTTTTGGTGCAATTCTTTTAATATTTTGTAACATTTTTTAAAGTCGTGGGGAAAATAGTCTGGGTTCTATTGTTTTTTCTGTTCCTTTTACTTAGATCTCAATTTATTTTAAGGCTATCTTTACTATTAAGAGGATTCCCGCAAGGCTTATGGTGCTATATCTTACGGATTACTTTTATATCTGAACTCGCATCCAGTCAATAAGCTCATTCCAGATTGGCAGCTCCCCATATTTTAATAATTTACGACAGTCACTTATTTTTAATTTAAGGATAATTCTAGACCTTTTTGGTAATAAAATCAATTATTAACAATACTCATTAATAACTTCATTCTTTATTGGTTCCCAGAGGGAGAGCATATTCTACAGAAAAATAAATTTTACTAAATCCATTTTTGGAAGCTTACTCTGTATAGCAATATTAGACACCTGCAATATTGAATTAGCTGATATAATGCTATGATTACCTATACTGTTAGATTTTAATAGTATGATTTAATTCATAATTCAGTATTGAATCAAAAAAACTGTAAATGAAATTAGAGCCTGAACGCTTTTAATTAGCTTATTTAGAATAGATATATATGATTAGAAAGTTAGAATATATTTAAATACAAATTTATTGCATTATACATAAAGTAGCTGGCTAGTAATAAAGAAGGTTTTAGTATATGAAGCAAAAACCAATATATTAAACTATAGAACAAAATTTCTTTTGAAATATACTAGGAGACAATCTGAATTAGCATAGCATCCGATAAATTCTAACAAACTTCCTTCTTCACTGCTGTATACTAACCTTACCCAATGAATATGAAGCAGTAAAAACTAAGAAAAGCAGTGAATACTGCCCCTTATTAAATCTCAACTAATTTTACAATTAATATCAGTTTTCCGTGTAATAGCTTTTTATTATTAAAAATAAAGACTAGGCATTAATGAGGCCTAATTAAGAGGAATTAGAATATAAAAAAGAAAATTATGCCAACTGCTAGTTCAAAAATGAGTAAAGGATTACCTATTGGCAGGTCTTCAAAATACAGTATTCAGGGCATTTCACTATAAACATAAAAGAGTAGTGTTAAAGCTATTATATTCAAATACTATTTAAACGTTGAATCAGGACTAAATAATCAGCTTAGTATACCTTTTATTTTAATTATTGACTTTTTATTTTAAAATGTTAGACCTGTAATTACCATATATATCTAATACATGTGAATTAGTACCAAACATTCTTAAATCATATAGAATATTCTTTCATAGTAGGAAACCTCTTAGCTTAATTACTGCTTAACTTTGATACTTTATACTGGAAAAATTATACAATGTTAAATCCTTCTATCTGGCAACCTTTCAGTGTCTTCATCCTTTAAAGAATTGTGTTTTATCATTTATAAAAGTTTGTGTTGTATGATATTGAATATAATACCATTTGAATAATTCTAAATTATGCAATGCTTGGATTCAGACTGCGAGCTGTTATTATAACCCGTTAATGCAGGTTACTGCATCTTAGGATATTATTTCATAAGCTAAAGAATCTGCGTCTTATCATTAGTTACCTATTGTTGTACATATTATTAATAGATCATTACAAGCTTCCATGTTTCATAATTAAAAGGAATTTTTGATAGCTTATGTGAAAGGTACTTTTACACTAATTTAGTTAATCTTGCTTCAATATAATCACCTTAGCATAGTATTTAACTCAATTTTACATATTATAAAGTTTCATTTAATCAAAAGAAAACACTAAACTAACTAAATCTACTTCGTTGTGATTTTCTGAAAGTGGGGGACTCTTATTCTTCAAAAGATATACCTGGAGATTACCTTATATAAAGTCTAGAATTTTCATTAGTTACTTAAATGCCTATATAAGTTTATTACAGAGGTTAAATAGGCATTTTTTCATTTTGTACTGAATCTGGGACAACAGCCATTTAAGCCTTCCTCTTTTTACGATTTCTGCACCAAGTTATTATATTGTACACGTTTGCAATATAGAAAAAAGATATATTGAGCATTATAGAGACCATAGTTATAATTATCATTATGCTGGAAAACAATTCTATATCTTCTTATGTTAAAAAGTCATTGAATAGATAAAGATTCAGGGAAAGAACAACCGTCAAGTTCATTTCCTAGAATATATTTACGATATTTCCTAATACCATAATCTTAAAGGGTCTTATTATGGCAATTAGCAAAAAGTACTGAATAAAAGTTACAACTACTTAGTTTAGTAAAGCTAAAATTGATTATGCAAGAGGAAAAGTTTAGAAAAATACTAAAATGATTATAAGCATAAACTTCCTAGTATAAGTAAAAATAATAAACTGAGATGCTAGTTTACTATTTAGCCGAAATCTCTCATAAAACATACCAAATCTTTTAATATGAATTTCCTATTCTAGCTCATTCAGAGGCTTTGTTAGAACAAATTTATGTAAACTTTTAATAAGAACGCAATATAACCCTATTAAGAGGACACTAGCAACTAGATTTATTGCTAAAGTAAAATTGCTGCTTTAATAACTCATGAGTGCAACCATTATTCCAAAGCTTGTCATAATAAGACTTTCTTCAAACACCTTTATAAAAGCACCGTATTAAAATTTCTACTGTATATTCGTTATAAAGAGAATGTCTCGTCTGGGGAATAATCAAAATACTATAGCTGCGCAGGAGTACAGTATAAGCCATGCTTCTATAATTTAACCAACTGCTACGAATACATTAACTGAAACTTCTTAGTACTTAAATTGATCAAAGGGTATAATATCATCCTCAGTGAAAATATATAAGAAAGCATTTGGAGCAAAGCTCAGATTTGCAAATTTTCATGTAATAAAAAATTCTCTAAGTTCACCTGTCATTGGCGAATTTAAGTATCTCAGCATATTGACTATTTACATCATTTCTACTGTTTTTCATATAGATGTTAAGTCCATACTTACACCTGACATAGAAAGCATAAAGGAAAATCCAAGACTGCCTCCTACACTACTTCCAGCTGCCTCAGAAGTCTACTAAATCTATGCTAGTGCCTATGATATGTATTCATCTGACAAGTTTGTCTATAATTCCTGATTTTCCAGTACTAATAAAGCTTTACTTTAGAAGTTGTCGTTTAGAGTAACATCAACTTAGCTGTTTTTAGTTACTGATGTATCAACAGTTATTTATATATCAAATTTATCATCGAGAACTAATTCTGTATCGATATCTCAGCTAAAACTGGTTACAGAGGGTATAGAAAGCTTAACATTGTCTTTAACTTCTCCCGTTATAATCATATCCTCAGAGAAATTTACTTGTATTGAATAAACATTATCTGCTAAGCCTATATACTTTATTTTAGCAGTAGGTAAGCTATCTGAGCAATAACTTCCGTTGCATGAGAACCCTTCTTCTTTTGTGCAATTAGGATTACAGCCATCTCCAGTTTCTTCATTTCCATCATCGCATTCATATTTCCCCAGGTTTAACCCATCTCCGCATATTTCGTATTGAATGCAGCTTTCAACTACTAGTTCTTTTTCTTCTGCTGATAAATCCTCATACTCGATATCATATGAAGTATTAAATCCTTGTATACTTTAGCAGGATAGACATTGATTTAAAACAAGTAAGCGTCCTTACTCGCACTCATTACAAGTTAAACCATCATCTTTAAATGAGCAATCATTGCATTGGGCAGGGCATTAAATACAGTTGTTTTCACTATCAATAATATGTCCTTCTGGGCATATGCATTGGTCTTGTAGTATAGTGTAGTTGCCTATACACTAATTGCATTTACTGCTGTATGAGCTACAAAGAGGATCAATCATAGCATACAATTCCTTATTAAGGATTTCTGGGTTTAAAATATTTGTAATTGCTGAAACATCAATCCACTAAACATTCACTTAAAACTCGCTGTGCGGAATACTAACAAAGACTAAATTAATCTAAACCTACAGTGAATTATCAAGCAGCTAAATGCTATAATCAAACTATGCTTAATCAATCTAAACCAAAAAATCATCTTTAGTCAATTCTCTATCAATTATAACTTTCCTAGTAAGTTAAACAATTAAAATGTACTCTTCATTTTGTTTTCCTGTATATTTCAGTGATGGGTTTCCTATAGTTAATAAACAAGTAGATTTAGTATTCTCATCCCCTCCTGAGCAAATAGCACCTTCTTCAACTTTACAAAACTAGTTGCATCCATCGTTGCTTTCATTGTTACCATCATCACACTCTATTCCTTCAGATCCCATCAGTTTACCATCTCCACAGTATTCAATACAGTTTTAAAACAGAATAGCCTTTTCCGTATCAGACTAATCCTCTACTGAAATTAGAAACTCATTTGAGTAGTTTTGGTAATCCAAGCATGTGTAGCAGACAAAGTCATTTATTAGCTGGATATCTGAGCACTGTAAGCAGGCAGTTATTCCCATGCATTTACTGCATGGAAGGTTAGCATCACAGGTTTACAGTCCTTCAATATCGGATAGCTCTAAAGATTAAGCTGTCATGTAAAGCTATCCCATATATCCTTACCAATAACTTGTTTTGTTGTAGTTTCCTAGCACAAAATTGTATCTTAGCCAAAGTAAAGACAAATCGATGGTATTAACAGCCGTTTAGGTGTCCACTAATGTAAAGTTTATGTACATCTTTAAAGTTTGGTTGAATGTAAGGGTCACATTATGCCATTAGTCTGCATTAGGGTTAGCATAGGTGCTTATTAGTTATTCATGACCTATTTTCATCTCGAATTATAGATTACCTGAGTTTACATCTAATGCTATGTATTCATCCAGTACATAGTTTTTTAAGACATATATATAGCCTTCTTATGCTCCATATATTCATGTATATATGGTAAAATCTCCAATTAGCACAGATTAACTTGTGTTTAGTATATGAGCATGAGATTAATCAAAGTGTAATCCTCTATTTGCTACATATTAAGGAGGGGAATCCACAGATAAGATTAGTTGAAAATCTTTATAATCATAGCTTTCCGCTTCATGATCAAACACAAAATCAACGGTTAATGGATTATATTAATTTTAATCACATTATCCATAACTATCATAGTATCCATCATAACATAAACTATAACAGCTCTAATCAGCATCAAATGTATAATACTAGCAATTATAGTAAATCTCTATATCATCTATCACAAAATCTTCGATTTATATAGAGTAAATAAAGCCAATATAATGCCTATATTAAAACCAAGAATCTCCAAAGGTAAAGCTTTAAGATTAGCTAGTATCTTAAATCAACAGAGCACTGGAAGTTAGTGAATCTTGGAGCTAGTTATTTAAGAATAACCTAGTTTGTCTTATACTTTCATCCGATGTTAATGTGATCAAATTCCAATCCTGCATAGTAACATTTCCCTAAAGCGTTATATAAGACCTATCAGACAAAAGCATCTGGGTAAATAAAGTATCGTCCATTAAATAACCTATAAATCAAGTAATCCTTATATAATCCAATTTAACTCATAATAAGCACATGTCAACTAATTGCACTGGCTTAAACCACATTTAGTAAGTAAATGTTTAAGGTAAATAGAAGTTTTGATCCTAACTTATAGACAATTCTCTGGTACTACCATTAAACTCAAGTCCTGAGTATTATGAAAAAGCAGCTTTTCTTGATCCTGATCCAACTCTTTCAATTTAGTAATTTTTATAGTGATCTTTGTAGATAGTTTAGTCAAAATCAAAAGTAAAGATAAATTTACCAGGCTTTGTTAAGTCTTAGCACACTCCGCTTTGATAAACCTGATGATTACTAGTACATAAAGGTGTACAAACTCCTTGTAAATCAAAAGTATTTACAACCCCGCAATTATCTATAGGAAAAATTAAAGGACGATCTATAATAGCCATCTGGTATATATATCCATTAAACTACCCAGTATTAGTTAAGTTGTTACCTATTGTAAAACTATAATTAGAACTTGTATCTTAGAATGAGTCTTGTAGTATCAGTCTTAAATACGTAGTTCAGTTGAATTTAAGTACTGATTCAATATCATTATCAATCCTGAATGAAACAAATGCCCATGTATTCATCATACTAACATTCAGTTCAATTTTGTTAATGTTTTGGTAAGAAGATACCATAGTTAAAATCAATGTTGAACTAGATGTTAATACAACACTTAGCTCATTCGCATCAATTAAACTTTTCTTAGAAAACAACACTCCATATTAGGCTAAAGAATTAATAGCTCCTGTCTACTTTACCCACATTTAGACAGTAAATTCAGGTTATACTACAAATGAAGACTCAGGAGATACTATAAATAAATCAGTAGCCGTCTAAAAGTGCAAGCCTTGATAAGATGAAGAAGTAGAGTTGATATTTAATGCTTTCTAAATTCCATGAAAACTATCATTATAAACATCTATCTATTAATCAAATACAAACCTAAGTTCACTGGGATTAGGGTCAGCAGTACAAACTCCTTGTAATAAATTATCACAAATAGGTAGCTCATCAGACAAAAATTTTCAGCTGGTAGTTGGATTAGCGGGATAATAGTTTTGCATAAGCTAAGTCATTCAAGTTGAGGTAATATTGCCAGGGCCAAACTCAAACTAGTACATTCAGCCAGCGTATTATTGATATAAACAAGCTATTCCGATTTAATAATGATCAGCTACTATAGAATTTATCCATGGGCTGCTTGTGGTATCAGATATCAAAACAGCTCCATCTAAAAGTAGACTTACATCAGTAGAGGACTAATTAACTGCTACTAGCTATCAAGTATCAAATGCAACTCCATTATAGCTTATAACTTTGTAAGATCCTAAACCTACATAATAGTAGTAAGATGTATCAATAATCATCAGCCTATTTAATCCTCCGTGGGACTCTCCTCTTTTCATTATAACTGAATGCCTATTCACCCATATAGGTTTTATAAAAGCCATAATATAACTGGAATCAAACAGTCAGTGCTGATATCCATACGTTATTTATAAGAACTTATAATCTGTTGTATCTGTGAAATAAAGGCTATTATTTTAAAACTCAGGGTCATGAGCATCATCCCCCTCTTTTAATCCTTTTACTGCAGGTAGATTATAGTCTAATTGATTGTAATATACATGCTAGTCTGTTCCGAAATTGTACCTTACTACCCAGTTATAGTAATCAGAGGATTGATTAGTATCATAAGGCTTACACTCCCCTCCTTCAGCAATTTCATTGGGATCTGCGCAAGTTATAAAGCACTCTAATAAACGTTCCTCATTTGAGTCTAAACAGGCACATAATTAAGTGTCTAAAGGAGCACATACTTTCTCACAGGCTGGCTAAGGTACATGATTAGTGCAGGTTGAGCTCTAAAAGCATTAACAGTATTAACAACACTGCACTGGATATAAGTAGCATATTAGAGGTCTATCTCTCACTCCAACTGATACATAGTCATTTCATACCTTCACTCTCCATATAGAAATGTCAGAAATTCCTTAAATCTAATTATCAGAGGATTTCCCAGCTAGAAGTAACAAATCATAAGGTTAGTTTTGATAATCAGATCTATAATCACTGTTAATCCAGCTATTTGATAGTTGTACACCATCTGATTTAAGCTGAATCACTTCGTCAAAATTGCTGTCGATTTAAATACTAAAGATGATGTATTACCAATTTCCATAGAAGTTATTAAGAGTTGAAGTTTGAAATAGTTACTCATAGCGGTATACACTGATTATGCCACAGGATACTTCCAATTAAAGTCCTCTAAAATACTGGCTTGTGGAATTATCATTAAAGTTTCTGTATAAAATGATTTAGTTGTACCCGCAAGCGTCATCCTCCACTAAAACTCATATTTCTATAGTCAAATCAGCATTTAAGAAGATTGTTTGTCCAGCGGTGTCTTAGTTAGAAAGTTGAATTCAGCTGTTATTGGCCTTAATTCCATAATCTTTAATCTTAAAGGCCCCTGCACCTTATGGAGTAGCTACAGTATTAGTTATTAAATCATAGTACTCGGATTGTAGATTCATAAATTCATAGTTATATACATGAGAGCTACTTAGCTAACAATCGTGATTAGTGTCGGGAATGTAACCGTATGGGCATTCAGGAAGGCAGTATCCAGGATGGGCTAGGTAAACTGGATCTTGACAAGCTGTGCAGTCTGAGCTCTATCGAATTGAGCTATTTAAAGGATATGTGGGGCAGGCATTACTGGATACCAGTGTAGCAAGTAAGTTCAACAAGTAAGACATTTTATTATTAGAGAAGAATCTATATGGGGAGTTGGGGATTTTATAAAGTGTTTTAAGATTTTTTGTATATACGGAGAGATGATGCAACATTCAATTTTTGAATAGATTAAATGCTTATTCCTTTTTGCTACAAGTTTGACTTGATAAGATTATATTAATTTGTAAACTATAGGAAAATAGTAAATCTTTACATTTAAATATTGGAATACTAAAAATACAGCTAAGCAGGACATACAAAGTAACCATCATATCTTTAATTCTAGCTTGCCTCTGAAAGGATTGTTTATTTTACCTCATTTCACATCTTAGTGCATTTACATATAATAATTCCAAAAGCCTATAAGACTATTAGTTTGTTATATTTAATAAAACAATGGCACATACTCCCGATTCACCACTAGAATGATTAAGAAAGCTTTGAGGAACAGAAGATCTTGTAATCATAGGAGATCAGATAGATTAAGACAAGGAGAATATAAAATCCAGAAAAGAAACCATTTCGTTTAGAAGTGAGTAGAACTTATATCTTAAAAAAACATCAGATGCTTTATGAGATTTAACCTTAAGAAGATAAGAATGAGCTGCAATAAGAATTTAATCATTAATCCCAAAGATATTAAATAAGGATTTGACTAATGCCTCTTTTATTAAGTTGTGTAAGTTACTTTATTAAATGGAATCGGGGGAAATAATTATTGCTACTTAGAATTTTATAAAAAGGATAAGAATTATCATTAGATGATAGAATTGTCTTTAGTATCTAAGATTTTTAGGTTTAAATACATAAAATACTCTATAAAAAGTTATAATAACAAATAGTAATATCGATAATAATTTTTAAGTAGATTTTATTAGTTATAGGAAGATCTCTAATGTAAGAGCTAAGAAGAAAGGCTAATATTGATTAATACCTTGTATTTAAAACTAGATTATAGTTAAATTATAATTTAATCGATTATCAAATAATTTATATCAAAACTAATTGAATAGGGTTTACCATTTACAATGGCTTCATGTTTATTTTTAAGTATAATCTCTCAGGCTATAATGAGAATAATCAGTTATTTAAGATTCTAAACTACTTAGTATTTAAATTTAATCTCTACTATATTTTTTATACTTAGTATCCTATATAAAGCAATATTTAGTTAAAATAGGAATTGCAAAAACAAATAAGCAAATGGGAGATTATCTTAAACTAATTATATATAATAATTATAGCATTAGTAGCAGACGGCTATTAATTTGCATATCTAATCAATATACTATAATATTCTTTAATAAATTCCATAATATTTATTTATAAGTTTCCCTATTATATAGCTTGAACAAAAATTGGGTAAAACATAAATCTCCAATAACATTAAACCATCAATCAATTTAAAGCAATACCATTAGCTTATTTACATATAACAAATAATTATTATAAATGACTGATAGCTCCCCTATGTCTAATCTTTAATTTTCCAACAGTAACGAATCTCCCATGAAATAATCCTCAAACCTCGATCAATTTGCCAATAGGTTAATGTGTAGTGGATAGGATATAAGATCTCTAATAACAATTAAACGTCTATTCCGTTAAAACTCTTAAAATCAACCTTTAACACTGTAAGAATTCCAAAGAATCATAAACAAAGCAAAAACGGGCCTATGCTAAGAACATGTAACAGAATTAACGGAAATAATAAGCACTAATGGTGTAATTGATGGTAAAAAATTAACTGATTTTATAAGACAATGTGAATTAACTAGAGTAAACCACAAAAACTTTGCGAATCTGCACACTGAAACTATATAAGACGTAATAAAGCTATAGAACCAAGGCTTATGTGCCAATGATTAAGAAGTTAAAGCCTAACTAGAGCTTATAGGAACTAAAATTCTTTTAAAGTTTAGTAATTATACAAAGGCTTTCATCCATTTAGACTTAGATCATGATGGTAAGATCTACTTTAATGAGTTTTTAAAGGCTTTGACAGTCCTCGGCTTACATTACTCACTAGAATTCTCAAGAAAGCTTTTCTATGAAATCGATAAACAAAGCAACGGGTACATTTCATTTGAAGACTTTTCTGCATTAAAAGGGGAATCAGAATCCATAAGAAGGCTTAAAAACAGGCCCAAATCCTTATCCCTTATAAGAAACACCAAAAAGTGAACTCCTCTTCCATCTGGACAAGACCCTCATCATACTTACGGATCTCCAAACTTTTATGATAATTTGCCTGAAATAATATCACACAACCATGAAAAGTAATTCAATGAGTTCATATCTGGGCTATAGACTAAATATAGCTAAAGATTCAATGTAGTTTAAAGCCAACGATAAGACAATGTGGCTAATCTAAAGCGTACATAGGCTATTTTATAGAAATATAATGGGTAAAAGCAATCTTAAAGTTAGTGGAAAATGCCGAAGTTTTAAAAAGTTAACTCAAAGGTTTAAACGATTAGAAAGTCCCAAAGTGCTATAAGAGGTTTAAGAGTTGGTAGTTAGATTAAATTTTACTATTCTGTCTCAAAAGTTGCTAGAGTTCCATATGTCGATAACGCTTTTGTCTCATAATTAAGCTTTTTGTATGCTGGGGAAAGTGGTGTATATCTCATAACTTTTTTCTTAGTAGTCTTAGCTTTAGGCTTCCTTTTTCTCAATTTCTACTTCTGTTTAACTTCTCCCTTCCTTTTTTTATACTTTTGTAGATATCCTTGCTTATTTTTATCAGGAGTCAGTGCTCTTGATCTGGAAGGTGATATTAAGGGTGAGATTGTTTGAACACTTTTTGCAGGTTTAAAAGTGCACTAATTGATTTCTTCTTGAAGTTACTTTTGTTGTTATCTTAACACAAACTCTGATTTTAATTCTTCCTGTATTCTGCCTCTTTCTTCAACAGATAAATCAATAAAATTTACTCGTTTTTCTTATGAATAATTCGAACCTCTTAAAGGTGATCTGTCTGCAAATTGTGGACTTTTATCCCTTGCATTTGTTATTAAAGGAGATCTTAACGGAATATAAGGCTGTATTTAATCGTATTGCAGGTCTTGTAAGTCAACATTACAATAAAAAGGTGAATCGAATTTAGGCTCTGATTAAGCTTTTTATAGTTTTCTTACTTCGCATATACGTTAAGTTCTTTATTTGGCCAACACCTTAGACTTTTCACTTATTACAGGTTTTTACTAACACTATTCAATTTCTTTCATTATCATTTCCTTACGTAAGTTTTCTAATTTCCTATCAGTCCTCTTCTAATACGAATGCAGTCTGTTTATTATTGATTGCTAGTCTTTTTGCAATAATATACTTGCTTATGACCCTGACTTTTTATGTCTGGACTTAAGCTGATTACTTTATTTTGACTACATTTTTATTCAAAAAGTTAATACACTACTGTGAAACATCCCACATACGATTTTATCAGGATATTTACCACTTTTGCTTGTAAAATCTACATTGACTGGTGCTTCGCAATCTTCTCTATTGAAAACTCCAAGTTGATTGTAAAAGTTGTACCCTCATCCGTACAGCTCTCCATCAGACCCTCTAGCCAGCATGTGCCTTCCCCCAGAAGCAATTTCATCAAATTTCACCCCGAATCTAATTTTCTTGGGAACAGACTAACTAACACTCCCTCCGTTCCCTAATCTCCCAAAGCTTCCCTTTCCAAATGTATAAACTTCCCCCTTTTGCGTCAAGACCGCACTGTATCCATCCCCAGCACATACCTTACAAGCCGGATTATTCGCCCCAAAATTAAACAATTTGAAATTAACAGAATAATCACTTGTAACCATCTCAATCCCAAGCTGCCCATACTCAGAACTTCCCGATACATAGACATCCCCTTGATTACTAAGCATCAGTGAATGAGTGTTTCCCAATGCTATCATCTTTACATCCTGTAAATACACAAGCTACGGTTTCAACACCCTTTAGTACACTTTATACTTGACCTACATTGGCTCCATAAACAGCCTCCCATCAGGGTTTGCACCCCATACATATACATCCCTTCCAGACAGTATACCAGAAGTGTGCCTACTGGCATATATTTCAGCATCCTCCTAGTCCTCCATTATGAGTGCAGGCCGATTCCTATCAAAAAGATCCCCTAAGCCCAATTGACCCTCATCATTACTTCCTCATCCAAACAGTCTTCCATCCTCAGTCAAACATAATGTGTGAATTCATCCACATACAACTTTAGATATCAAAACACCCTGAATTGGATGAGTTACAGGAACTGAGGCAACAGAGTCCTGGAGTGTACCGTTTCCTAGTTGGCCACTGGTATTTTTACCAAATAAATGGAGAACTTATTTACTGTCGATTACAGCTGTATGATTCTAGCCCAGGGATATATCTTTTAGTTTTATTTTAAGGTAGTTGAAGTCATTTAGCGCACCGTTTTAATCGCTTCCACAAGAACCCTGGTTGTTTAGTCCTCAGATTACTGTGTTATTTTGCAGTACTGGGTTAATAGGTATACAGTTAGGTGATTCCGTGAAGATTACTTCATTAGGATTCGGGTTATAATCTTCGGATTTTTCTTGTATAAAAGTCACTTGTTTACTTGGAGTTTGTAATTCAGAGCATTGAAACTATAAGGGATTGTTTTCAGTTTCACTGTCTTAGGCTGTATATATGTTTTAGTTCTTGCAGGAGCTAGTTCTTTACTGAGTTCTTGTTTAAGGTCGTGATAAAGTAGACCTGGAGTAAGGTAAAGCTCCTATGTTGTTTGGTCTTTTCCCTTGTTTTTATCTATGGCTGAATACGTTATTTCTTTGGCCTTGCATTGTAGTAGTTGGACGGTTTATGGCTTGTCTAGATTATTATCTATTTTATGTGTTATATCAACTATTCGTGCTTGATCTTGAGTTGTCATTTTGATTTACTAAAGCTGATAATTTTTATCAGTATTTAGAGCGTAGTTTTTGTAAGAAAGAAGCTATTTCTTACTCGTATTAGCACTTTAATTAGTTGCATGAATTATCTCATTATTTACACTTTTCCACCCTTTCTTAATACTAAATTTCAAAATCACAACGAATCTAATCAAATCCTTATAAACAGTCACTATTACTTATCTTATGATTATTTTCTTACAAAACCTATTTAAAGCTTTACTACAATTATGCTAGTTTATATTCCAATACAGAAATCTTATTTCTATACGAAGCTAATAACTTGCTATCATCAATAACTTCATTTTACTTAGCTATGGTTTTGATACATTTTGCTCTTTAAGCAAATCTAAGAGTGGATAAACTCATTTGTAAGTTTTGCATATCAGGAGCAATTGTACAAATTATTGCTGTGAGGCAATTTCCACCTAGTGAATTCGATAAAACCCTAGTTAACTTGCTGTCTCTATACGGAATATAACTTTACTTATTATCTGCTAACTTATTTATAACATTAGCCAGTACAAACAGACTTCTATTTATATGTGAAGACTCATTTTACTAGCCTTTTGACTCTTTCAATCTTTCAGACCCTGCCAAATCTACTAGATTCATTACTGAAAACCGAGTTTTAGCTTAAATATGCACTTGCATTTCCTAATCCTAACAGCTTCCTACTTTATCTGAGGTTTCAATGAGAACCTTAAAGACACTATGAGATCTAGAGGAGTGCTCATGTATTTTAGTTGCCTTATACTTCCTGTTTTTATCTCCATCATCTAGAACCTTATAGGCTTATTCTAAATTATGAATTTTTACACTTTTAAGTCCTGGAACAAAGCATCCTTCAGCTGGATCTTCTCTAATTTGAAGATTTGTGGCTTTAGGATTCAATAGATCGTTAATACTTTCATTGTAAACCTCTAAAAACGATGCTCATACTTGTATATCATCTTCAGAATTTTGAATATGATTAAACAATTCCTCTAATGCTAGTCTGATTATCCCTGGCGACTCCTAATCCCCAATCATTGTATGTGTTTTTCCTGATGTGGTTTGTCCATATGCAAAAATAGTGCAATTATAGCCTGCTAGTATTTAATCTACCATTGGTTTTCCAATATACTTATAAATTCTATTTGTAGATTAAGAGGGGTCAAAGACCCTATCAAATACAAAGTTTCCGTTATTTGAAGTTGATATGCGATTAGTAGTGAAATTAAACACTGGTTCTTGGTTTAAGATAGGTCTGGCTCTTATGCAAACCTTTATACTGTTTTCTTAAATGCTCATTTTTAACAATTTTACTATACTATATAATCGTTAATGTCTATATTGAAACCTTCTGCTAACTTTTCAGCAACATTTCGGTCTATATTGGCTTTAATACGTTCTTGTCCTATAAAATCCTTGCTTCACTTGATAGTTATTACATTAGAGTCTGCTAGCTATTTAAGATAACCCAAAACACTGCTTTTTAAAATATTTGGTAAAGGAGTTTGAGATGTGTTTCCTTGTCAAATGTTGTAGAAGATTGAGTAGACTGCAATCAGCTTATCAATTGAGAAAGTTAGAGGCTTTTTCAGTAATACGGATTAATTTCTAGATCTCTTTTTGCTGGTAAGTCTAATTGATTTAAACACATTACGGTATTGAGAATCTGGCACATTATTGCAGAGATAGCAAACAGTTAGTAATAACGCAGCTTCTGGTTGTAGTTTCCTATAAAAATGTAATGATTCTGAGCGTTAATGAAGCTAGTTTTTGTATTGATTCACAAATGCTATTATGTTATCCTTTAGTTTGCCAATCTAATCAATTTTGTATTGTTGTCTAAGACTACAGTAGTAATCATAGCATTTTATCATAAAATTCTTATACGCGTATATATTAACTAAAATTTATTACATTTGTTAAATAAAAATCGATGATAATTCAACGAATTTTTCCCTTTCATACCTTGCATCCTCACTTATTTCTTAGTATACTATTTCCTGTATGTTTTAGTAATCTAATAATGGCATATAAACTGCTACATAGTAAATTTGCTGGTCTACTCCTTCAAAATGATTAAATAAGGTCTAAGGAGAAAATTAGCTTATTAGTATGAAGTTGATTTACAGTTGGCTGATTTAAAACATTTATCTTAGGCTTTCAATTGAATTAGCATCGTTTTTTAAAGCTCTGTCAACATTGTCAAATACAATTGTAAAAACTGGACCTTGTATGTAGTTCATATGAGTAAATTTATAAAGCTCGGAAGAACATTTAGCCAAATCAACATTTTTTACACTGTGGAGTCCTAGTTCTTTATAACAATATTCTGTCCTTAACTTTTTTCATAAACTTTGCAAAGTATCATGCTGTATACAGTTTATGTAAATCATTGGTTTAGCTTAGCATTGCAAAGCATCTTTTATTATTGTAGTTTTACCACATGCTGATGGACCGTATATTATTATGTTTTAATTAGCTTGATCATCCATTAGTAAATTCAAAGCATTTCAAATACTTATACGGTGGGACCATTTTGCATGATAATCCATCTATTCTAAATATGTAATTGATTTGTAATTAGTATATATAAGATAATAGGTAATTTAATTTGCTATAGTAGGAATAATAAGATTTATTAAACATATAGTTACTTCTGTTAAGTTTGCAAGACATTATTGATTAAAAATTATTAATTACACCCCTATCCATCTTCTGAATCATACTGAACAGAGTATCCCATCTCCTGACTATCTAATTCCTCATCTTAATATTTAGTATATTATAATGTTTGAGCTGTCTGTATAAAGTGATAACTAATGTCTAAATCATCATCAGTTTTCTCGTTACTCACAACAGATTATTTACGTGTAGGTACTTGAGTTTCCACTCCTCTCTATCTTTCCTGAGTCTTTATACTATTAACTAACTTGGTATCAATAACAAATTAATTCGCTTTTTTAATCACCTTCTCTATATCTGGTATATGGCTTTGTATATCCGAAAGCAATTCGATCATGCTAGAAAAATCCATTAACAGCATTTTCTGTTTATTATAGTGCATCAAAGCCAGCCCCATTTTGTATATAAAATCAAATCCTTACACAATAAAATTATCTCAAATGCGTACTACAGAGTCTGCACTTAACGTTAAAGTGAATAACGTCATAATTCATTTAGTAATCCATATTTCATTAGGCACTTGCTCAATCTTCATATGCTAATACAGCTATCTATACTACTATTTAAATAGCTTGTTAAAGATGGCTACCCTTACCTTTAGCTCTGGAAATCCATCCTTAAAAAATCCATCAATTTTATACTTGAAAGTGAGCAATTCCATGAAAAAGAAACTTTGCAGCTCACTTCCTCCACTTATCAATAACAAAAATCCAGCAATAAAATTCATCCCTTGGCAATATCCTATATCTGGGTGCTCACTTGCAAACTTTTGTAATAAACGGCCTAAAGTTTGAATTCCAACGTCTCCACAATGCTCTACCTGGAAATATTTACGTTGAGGGAAAGTCCTGTCGATATCTTTCATAATAATCTGCTTTATTTACTCCTCAGGATCGCTTATATTGACATAATAAGCCAAGTTTATATTTTTAGATAATTACAATTTAGAAGTCCAAGCCTACCATCTAAACTGCGAAGGTGGACCTTTGCATATTCTATTATTTATTTTATTTACACGTTTTGAGTCCTTAAAATACTGCTCTAACGGATTAGCATATGATGAGTAACGCTTTATCATACGCTGCCATTTGAACACTCTGTTTTAATTTCTCTTAGAATGCTGGTTTAAGCAAAAAAACGAGCCATATTCAGTGCTTTCCTAGGGTGGTTGAGGATAGCTTTGAATATAAAGAGGAATATATCTTTATTACTCCTCCTAGTTTTAAGATTTTGATGTACATTTTGAACTGCAAGTGCCTCCCATGTTTAATTTTTAACTAACCAAAATAAATGACTGTATTTGAGTTTTTGGCTATATATAAAATGGGTTTATTTGGATTAGGTATGTCTTTAGGATACTTGATAAAGTTTATGTCGAACAAAACTAGAGGATTAAATTACTACTAAAAGCCTTGGGAATATCCAACATTTATGCTAGGGGGAGGGGTGCTAATGAGTTATTATGATTGGATTAGAAGAATCAGATTGGAAGCTATTTTAGTGAGAGAGGAAGAGACTGAAGTTGAGAGGCTTATTAAGAAGGATATGAAACAGGATATCATGATTACTGATAGTTTGTAGTAATTTTATTAGTTTTAAAAAATTATCTAATGGAAACTGAGAGTAGCAAGTGCAGGGAGTATGTAAAGATTATTTAAGTAATGAAAAAACAAATTTTAATGCTTAAACAGCAGCTTAATAATAGTTAAGACAGCTCTCATGAGTTGAACTAATTCAAATAATTTTATGGATTTGTTATGAAGCAAATAGAATAAGTTTAGAGGGTTTTGAGTTAGTAGAACAATTAGATTACAAGCTAGATTGGTAAAATTCTATAGCCAATAGTAGATTATAAGGTCATTTTTGTGTAAAGCTAAAAGGAAGAGTAATAATTAGATGATTTAAAGAAATCTGTAATGCAGTTGAACAAGAACTAAGCTGTATTGTAGAGGCAAGTTACTAATTCTGAGGTAAAAATTCAGGGAATTAGACAAGCTTGAATCTCAGAAAATAGTACTCTTGCTAAATAATAACATCTAAAAACAATCGAATTACAAAAAATATAATAATAAATATAAGCTTTACAGCGAAAAATAAGCCAACCTGGTAATATCAGCTAAATTTCAAGTGAAATTACAAATCTAAAGGAACAACTGTAAATTATAGGTAAAAATGACAATCAAAGCTAACTTCTTTAACAAAACTTACAGAATATAAATAATCTTTAACGCAGAGTTTAAACAATGTAATCAAATTCATTTAGATCTACATCAAGTTTAAAGGAATAAATGGCTAAAAGGCTGTATCAACCCTCTCCATAAAAGCAACCGATTGTAAGTAAAATA
This sequence comes from Condylostoma magnum, assembly GCA_920105805.1. Taxonomy (NCBI): domain Eukaryota; phylum Ciliophora; class Heterotrichea; order Heterotrichida; family Condylostomatidae; genus Condylostoma; species Condylostoma magnum. Next base: position 87,424 of record CAKKTI010000009.1, read on the forward strand.
AACTGTAGTATATCTTCAATCTCAAACTGCTCTTCTCGGTCCAGTAGTACTAGAACAGCTTAGAATTCTCGTATAAATAGTCCTGCTATTTTACAATCTGTTAAATAACCTTTAAATTCATTACTAAAGAGAAATACAAGCTAGCAACACATATAATAAAGATAAACTACAAATACAAACTTAAGTAGATTTTACCGTAGAGGCAATAAATATAGTAGTTTAAATTAAAATGGAAGATTAGTTTACGTATTACAGAGCTTTACCTTATTCAAAGCAAGGAAAATCCTTTAACACTTAATTCAAGTAATGACAAAACGTTAGTTAAAGATTATTTTAAGCCAATCAAGAGAAAACCTACGCTAGTATTGAACAAATTAACTAATTAATAGGAGAGTGATAAGAGTCTGAATAATTGAAAGAGTAGAAAACTAGTTTAGATAAAAAGAAAACATATAGTGCTACTTTTGAGGCAGTGAGCAGGGACAACATACACAAAATTGCAAATGATACACCTCCATGTACACGCTACACTCCTAAATTTTCATAGATTATGCGCAAATCATCAAGTAATATCTCTTTTAGTAGACCTTAAACATAAGGGCGCAAATAATACATAAGAGTGCCATACTGCCTTAGCTAGGAAACTTTTGACTGTAATTTAAATAAACGATAGAATAATAAGAAAAATGATGTGAAAGTTGATTTAGATTAGTATCATAAAAGCTTACAGAAAAAGAAGAGTTAAAATGTACAGAAAAGCTATAAGGCTATATAAAAGAAAATTCCTAGTGTTAGTTTGCAAAATTAACTTCCTAGAAAACAACTTCCTTTGCCTAAATGTCATGATGGCAGGTTTGAAAGGGATTTTAACTATCCTAAGAATTATAGTGGTACAAGAAGAGTAGTTTCTCCAGCCTTTTAAAACTATCTTCCTAGATAAACACCTTTTAATGGCAAAGTTACGAATCACAGACTCTCCTTTCCCAAAAGTACTAAAAGGGCCAAAGGATCTTATGATTTTAGCAAAATGACAAATAGATAACTGAAATAGACGTATGATGACAAAGCATGTATTAATTCAGAGAGAATCAATAACGGATTTTAGTACACTAGACCTAGGACTAATGTAATGACTACTAACATGGCAAAATCTACAGGAAGAGTGTCACTAATGGACACTGCAACGGATAACATGTATGGGTCGACCTTAAGCTATAGTGAAATGATCATGCTAACAAAACGGTCTAATGAAGAGTTCTCTAGTCTTTTAAGTTGATATAATTAAATATAAGATGATTGTCTTTTTAAAATTAGTAGTTTAAATATTCCTGTATATAAAGTTGTTTGAATGATAAGAAACAATAAAACTACTTTCCCTTATATTCGTGAAATAATTTGATAGCTTATGAGATTTAATCTGTATTTTCGTAAAACAAACTTAAAAAATAAATTAAATGGATTTAAGAGAATATTTGACTGACGAAGAAAAGTATTTATGTAAGAAGTTGATTTTATCACCAAAATCAATGATAAATTTGAAACTGACTTACTTTACTTTGAAATTTGTAACCTTAGTATCATCTATTTTGATATATAAACCTGATTGTAACTTATAGTTTAAAATAGTGTATTATATTTATTGCGGCATAACCTTTTTCAAAGCCTTTTACTTCCGCTACCTAGTAAATAGAACTCAACCCAACTCAAACGCTCCCTGAGTATCCTCAAGTACAATGCTTAAGTTGCATCACTCTTTAAACTTGTAATTTGAACTCAGACTATGCTCAATCAACATGGGATGTCTAATAGCCTCCCTAATCAAAGCAAACTCCGAGTGCACTGATGGCCAGTTCGAGCCGTGTATTTGGACTATAGTGATTCAGAGCTCCATAGGAATATTACTATCTGTAATGTTCTGTATTCCAAATACATTCGGTCAAATCAGTGTTGATATCCCACATGAATGCGAAGATATACTGAAGAATACGGAAATAATATTACCTAAAGATTACACTGACCCATGTCCAATATGCTTGGACTACTACGACGAGGGAAAAGTGGTAAAGCTGCCATGTGAACATATTTTCCATGAAGCTTGCATTGTCCAATGACTAGATCTAAGACCTCAATGCCCGCTATGTAGAGTAAATTTGAGAGAAACCTAATAACATTTTTCATAAAACTAGATTATAGTCTTCTTGACTATAATAATCCGCCAGTAATTTGTATGTGAACGATGAGTCATGCCCTCCTAGGTTCGTGATATACAGCTCGATTCTCTCTGGAGGAACATAGTCAAAAGCCGGCACACTTACAGTTAGCAGCTCTGAGTTATTCTCTACAGGCAAATCTAGTAGCCATGAAGGGGACAAAAGTTCATTGAAAGTGTCCTAGTCGAAAGGAAACAGTGGTGATAGTTTATACAGTCCGCAAATTGCAATAACTGGCACTTTATGTGCTGAGGCAGCTTCACATACACCTAGAACTCCACTGGCTGTTATTAATCCACCGTTTGCCATCAGCCCATGAGTTGCGATTATTACCTTGTTCACTCTGCTCATAATAGTGTAAACACATGCGTCTGGTATAAGGGTGGTTGATATTCCTTTTTGAGATAATTGCTTTGCCATTGACTGTCCTTTTAGCTCTGGGCTACCTTCAGCTATTACAATTTCAAATTTTCTGTGTTTGTGGGCCTCTTATAGGAAAATAAGGAGGGTTTTAGACCATCCATAAGTCAAAATTACCTCATTTTGGTGTATATGGTCAGTTGCACTCTCGGCTATACTTGAGTGCACAGTTTCAAGCTCGTATATCAGCTCTCTTATACTTATAACTATACCGTCTTTCAGATCTTAATAGTCGTGGTGTACTGGGGATTCATCAGGTCTTTAGTCAAAAATACCGCCTAGAGTTTTAGATCTTCTTATTCTGTGCTTTATTTAAAGGTTTATTTTACGCTCCTCGGATTCTTCTCTTATTATATGAAGAACTCGGCGGACTATGTTTACTAAGGAGACTTCTACTGGTAACTAGAGGGATATATTCTTGCCAAATTAAGTAAGCATTTAAATTAGCTCTTAAATGTCACTTATGTTTTCGAAATGGATTTGTTGTTGAATAAAATCACAGATAAATTAGGCTGTTTGGCTTGATAGCTCTTAAGAACTAACTACACCGTCTCGTTTGAGTGTTCTGATAAAATTATTCAACTTTATTCGCACTTAATCCATTTTACCACTTACTAAATGTATGATATATAAAAACAGGTTAAATATGGGAAATTAGCATAATATTTATGTTAGAACAATCATTTAAAATATGGTTTATTAATATCCAAATACAGGAGTTTTTGATTTTCTTGTTGACATTTCTAAAGATTTTCTCAGATTATCCCTTTATTCACTGCTTCTATTACGTCTTTTTGTCTTATTTCTATATTATCTCATGGGTATATGCCGCTATGTGTAAATTTTACTAATATTCTATAGGGCTGTTTTAGGTCTTTAACTCACCAAATTTCTAGCTAAAATTGATTCATTATTCTATATACTAGATTTAGACAAATTCGGAAGTTTTTACTATTAAAGCTTAGAATCAATTGATTCCTCTTCCTCTGGGATTTCATCAAGTTATCCTTTCATTTATAATTAGAATGTTTCCTAAACATGAATTCGAATTGGAGATTTTGAGGGAAAAAAGGTCTTGAAAATTTCCTTACATTTGAATTAATGATTCTACTCACTTTCATATTTTTTATTAGGAAATTACTTTTTTAAGTATTTTAATTCAGTTGCAATGCAAAAATGAGCTATACCCAATTCTGCCACTTTTTAAATAATTGAGTCTTTGGTTATTTGTTGCTATATATCATTAATCATATCAAAATCTGCTAATTACAGTAACTGAACAGCCATTACATCACTTATGCGATATGAGAAAGTTCATTCTGGATATCCTAGCACTCCTAGTGAATTTCGCATATTTGCACTTTTCAGTTTCTTGTCTCTTTATATAAAATCATTTAAGTACTTCAAAGTAGGATATATAGATTTATTAACTTTTCTGTTAAGTGAATTGATTATTTAAAACTATGATTTATCCTTACGTTTTAGCTATTACTTTTTACTTATTTTGAATGTTTGAGTTATAGAATTCTGAATACATGCCAATGCTTTGTAACTACACCTTAGAGCTCTTTTATGATTTATTTACTACGAGTATAAGGAGCATAGCTATAGATTTAGTTTTCCCGTGTATTATGAATACCAGATTGATTATGATGGTAACCCTAGTTTATTTCTGCTATTTGCGTTGAAAATGCAAGCTTAGAGATATACACTGGTCTTTTGCAGCTCTCCTAGTCTTTGATAGCATGCTGCTATATTTTGCACAGTTACTAAGATATAATTTAAATCTAAATCCCGATTCTAAGTAGTTAAAGCTTGTAGAAGTTCCTCAGTTTATTTGAATAGAACTAAGGCATTTTAAAAATCATTATGATCTAGCAAATCAGTTGCTGATTCAATCAGACGGGATAGAATTCTTTATTATTTAAATTTTTACATTTAACTATCAACTAAACTACAAATTTTAGGAAGGAAAGCTCGCATATTCTGTTCTATTAGCAGCCTTTTAGATTCCTCCTGTATTAGGAGATATCCTAGTCATACAGCATCTGGGTTTTCTGGAACTTCTATTTTAACTTTTAAAACTTCCAAAAGGTCCTCAATGTCATCAAGTAATTATTCCCAATTATCTAGTTAAGAGTACCGCCATTGAATTTCTTTTAGTTTTACATCTAGGCTAGGTAATAAACCTTCTAGGAACTGTAATGATTCTTCCTATGAGTAAGATTTTGTAAATTCTTACACTGATTCCTTAGTAAATAACTTCGTTGAGTTTATTAAATAAGATAAATTATCCTTTGTTATTGCAAAAATTTCCTCGTCTTCTGTTGATCTAAATAGTAAAGAATACTATTGGAATAGTTCTTTAATCACTTTATCATTAGTTTCATTTGCCAAATATCGTACTAAAATTTCAAATTCTTAGAATTATAGAAATCCATCTTCATTTAGATCAGCAGCTTCATATAAAAGTTTCACAAAATCGACAGTTCTTCTTCGTTTTCTTTGGTAACAATCTAAAACTGGCTCAATGAATAGATCACTATCTATAACTAGAATTTTACTGCCTTGCAATTCTATAGTGGTTTTATGCTTGTCTGTAAACTATTTCAGCTTGTTTAACTCGCTATTATCAATAAACTGATTATGATACTGTTTTAAGAAATCAATAGCTCTGTTATGCAATAGATAATGCCTGTCACTTGTTTCATGATTAACAGGAACTCTAGTACCTTATTGATTATTTACATAATTATTCAAAAAATCAGTATAAATATGCAGGTCTTCATTATCCCAAGCGTCATACAATCCAACTAACCTTCCAAATACTCTTATCCTATGCACAAATTTGTATTTAATGCAACTAGTTAATATATGATTAAACTTATTAATAGCTGCCTTCTTCATTCCAAACTTTCTTAGTAGGATATCAAATACGAAATCAGATAGAGGCAATCTTTTTTAATCCGCATCTTTAGTATTTCTCTTTTCATCGTATATATTAGAAATAAGCTTCACTAGCATTCTTTTAAACATTACATTTTTTACTTTTCTTTAGGTTCTATAAGATTATCTCTTAACAAGCTGCTATGCTATACTATTTCATGGTTTATCCGCCCTATCTTCTGAATCATTGGCTGTTATAGTAGTTAAGTATCTTAGTTTTTTAGGTTCATCATACTCCTCTTCTGATATCTCAGTATCTACCCTTTGTACTACCTTTTAAACTTTATTTTTAAAAGTAGGACTTTAAACACTGGCCATTTGTATCAATTCCTTCTAAAAGCTCTACCTTAAATTATGAATTAATGATTGCATACCTTATTTGCTTTATTGCTTCTTTTTGTTATCCTATTCTACAAAATTTGAAATATTTGACTCTATATCATATATCTTAGAGCCTAATTTATTCAATCCTTTTTGCATTTATACAGTAACTCTACGTTTGGCTTTTCTTTCAATTTACTTTTACTCTTTCTTCACATCTTTAGCTTATCCTGCACATTCACAAAATAGAATATCGATATCAATATCAGTTGATTAATCTACTAGAGTTATTACAGGAGCATCAATTCCAATGTCTTTAAAATCTTCTTACTGGAATAAATCTTACTCTTATCTTTCATGCATTGCAATTTCACTATTCAATTATTTTTCTTCCTTTAGTTACTCAGAGAGAACAGGATCAAGATTAACGTGGTGGTCAATCACATCAGAGGATTTAAGTCTTACTGTTTATTACCCTTTCTTTCTAATTATTAATTAACCATTTTTATCCTGGTATATTTCTTAGCCTGTTGATTCTACTTTTAGTTTGATTACCCTGTTTTCATCCTTTAATACCAAATTTTCCCTCTTTAATTTTTTATACTAATTTTGTATTATTTCAATTTAATCATTTTACCGCCTTATAGTATTTTCTTTTGTTATTATTTCTTCTTTATGACATTAAATTTACTGTTAAAGAGTTTTACTTTCAGATTTTATTGCCTTTTATTGCTCTTTTAGATAATCAATTTTATGTTGATATCTCTTGAACATTTAAATCCTTATATTCTTTTACTCTTCCTCTTTTAAATTTGTCTTTTAATCTTATAGCTTTAAAGCTCTTTACAGCAACCCTGTATAACCATCCCATACTTTCTATAGTACATTTCCTCTGGCCTTGCAATTCGTGGATACTTATCTTACAGCTTCGTTAAAACATGACTAATAAATAGTCTGTGTCTTATCAAAAAGTTTATAAGGATCATTTTTAAACTCTCCGTAAGTCTTTTATAAAATGTTATCCAGTCACTAAATCAAAGAAACAGCATCTCTATTCCTACTTGGGCATCCATGAGCTCCTTTAAATTGGCTTTTTAAGAAGATCTATTCAAGTTCTTATGGAACATCCTCCTTCTGATAAATTGTTTTAAGCTAGTCAATATTAGTTGGAAATTTCCTAACATCTCCTTTTGGAGTGACTGGTATGCTTTTACTACATCAATGACTAGGAATAGTTAACTTTCTATCGCTTTTCATCTTGGTATGCGCAAACTAAGATTTTGTTTACACTAATAATCCAAAGTAATTTTCTTATAAAGAACCTGATCTCTTATGCAACAGGTTTTTATTAGTTTTGGAATATGTTTTAATGAAACTTAGCATTTCTTGACTTGTTTACTTTGGAGTCCGGTGCAGTATTTAGGAGGTACTAGCGTTTCTAAGTTATTATTTTTCTTGCATATTCAAATTAGAAAATTGTATGTATCTACTTGGAAATATAGAGTAATTAAATTTAATGAAGAAAGTAGAAGCTTAGTGGGCAATCATTAGGTTAAAAAGGCATTTTTGCATGTTTTATTTGTCAGTAGAATCAATGAATTTTTTAAATACTTATTAATAACTAATTTTAACTGACTCTATATATATTTTCATTTGATTAGTTGTCTAAACTCCTGTTCTACTTAAAGATCTAATTAACTTCTTATAAAGCTAGCTGTTTATTATGGCAACAAGTGTAATTACTTGGATTTTAAGCATATCTTTGCTCATTAAAGCCATTTCCGGATAATAAAAGAAATTAGCGTGTGCAGTTTAAGCAGTGTGATTGCAGGCAGTTTCTAAATTTTATGAACTAGAAGTGATTAATTCCACATTTTTACTGAAGGTTGTATTAGCCATTCTTTAAGTTTTGTAGAGTGTAATTTTGTTAAAAGTATGCCTATTGGTTTTAATTCCAAATATTAATTAAGCTATTTTCGTTGTAAAATTTATATAAGTATTATATTTCCTACATAGAAATCTGTTAGTTATGAGTGCAAGTAAAGGCATTTTATTTGACCAATTGCATAATCTTTTATTTACTTGTAAAATTCCCTTCTAATATATTATTTATGCTATTCCAAATGCATTCTTAGCAATGATCTTGTTTACAGTTATTCAATTAGATAAATTCCTTGTTTTAGTCGTTGTGTTTACAGTTATTTTATTCTTAATTTGGCTTAGATTATTTACTGGAGCAGTCTATAATAGTTTATTTATTTGGTGAATTATTATCCTACAACCCATTACATTGATTAAGTAATGTATGATTTTCCTATAAGGGCATGTACTACACAGATACCCCTATTATTATTCTAGGTTCATTTCCCTACTATACTTCGCCTATCTATTGTTAGTTAATTTATAGAATTATTTTTTAACGAATTTATAGATTTAATTTATTCGTAATAGTTTACCAATAATCCTGCACTTATCTAATTGAGTTGCTTTGATTAGAAGAATCATAAAGTTGAATATAGTAGAACAAATTCTTATATACATTTATTCTATTATTTTAGCATGATAAAATATCCTTGAATCCTTCAGCAACCAAATAAAGCTTATTCGTGTCAAAGAGACAGTTATAGTAGTTCTAAAGTACTTATGATGAGTCTTTCATTATTTCATAGAGTTGCCAAATGAGTTTAACTTAACTATCTGTCTTAAATACTTTCGTTATATTTGCAATTTCGTTATACAAGAAACCTTGATTATTGTTATCTACAAAATGCTTGATGATAGATGCTCCGAGAGCTGAGTAGAAGCCTTGCTCTGTATTGGGAAAGCCAATACTTGATTAGGTTGGTTGACCGATTGTGAAATGAATTTATTTTGACATTAAATTTATAGAATTTTAAATTTGAAAATGGCTTATGAAAATTGTTGATTTGGCCTTTAAGTCTTGATTGTGCATTAATACAGCAAGAAAGCTTAGTCACATTTAAATAGTAGCAATTAGATTATTAAGGCAACTTATTGAACAATGTTTATGTAAAGTAGATATTAATTAAACTTTCAAAGGATATAAGTAACATAGATTTCTAATAATAATATATTGTATAACAAATAATTTAGTATAAAACAGATGCATTGCACTAATAATATAAATTTACAATTAAAAAGTAAAGAAAAACATAAAAATAACAAGGCGAATTATTAGTTTCCTCAATCAAATCTTTCGTAGTACAATTTCCTACAGGCATCTTTAAAAAACCTACAAACAAAATCAACTAAACTGTAGTAAGCTAATCTAAATTTCGTGTAATCTAACCGGTCTTCTTAAAATTCATTCAATCAAGAATACTTTATAAATAAGATCACTGATTTAGAATCTAGGCTACCTGCAAAATTTCTTAATTGGAATTCCAGGTATTTCCTCATCTTTATTTATAGCTTGTAATAAATACAAGCTTTAGATGGCTATAAATAAATGCCATAATCCATGAAACAATCTTAAAGTGTCTAAATCGTCAAATAATCCTAAAACAAAAAACACTAAAGCAAGAGATAGGTAAATAAAGCTTCATTTTAAATAATAAGTATTGAATCTTGGTTTTCTTATAAAAATGCATTTAATTGCAAACATAATGATAAATAAAAGTATAGGGAAAACAGTATTGATGATATTTCAAGGATTTCTGAATTGCATTATTAAGGTTATAAATAGTCCTAGTATATTTAGCATGATATCAATATCACAGAGTTATATTGACTTGTAATTTCCTTTAGTTGTCTTTTGCAAATTATCCATGAGGTAAATGATAGTAGTTATAAAGCACGTAATTGAAGCTATATTATCAATTTTATGTCAATTTCTCGCTGATAAGTATAATGAATTTATGTTAATACTTTCTACTGTGTGATACAATAATGAAGAAAGGAACGTGATTACGTATAAAGAGCCCTGTAAGTACATACGCTTTTTAAATAATAGATAAAGAGCTGGAAGACATGCAAAATTCGTAATTCCTGTTATGTATAACATGCATGCTTATTCCAAGTTCAGCATTTATACTTTATTAAAAGATTGCTTAATATTTTAATATAGGAAAGGAAATCATACAAGTTTCAAATATGTTATTACATTAGATAAAAGATGAAAAATAGTAATATTTACGAAGGCTCTTTGTACTAAATAAGTCTTTTGTAATTTAAAATCAGTATTTTAAATGCCGTTATACTTCCCATTACTCTAGTAAGGTATATACACATTTTTTAACTTTTGCTTATTCCATAATCTCACATTTTTACTTTGATAATTCAACTTTCTACAACTGCTGCCTAATTTCTTTTAAAAGGCTCTCTATTGTAGAGCGCTTAGTATACTCCTGCTATAGAATAATGCAACCCCTAAATATTTCTAATAAACTAATTCAGAGGAAATATAATAAAACAAATGCTTTCCTTATCTAGAATAATATCTTTTAAAAGGAAACATTATCAGAAAGGAATCTCTTATCTCTTCCTTTTAAATTATTTAGATCTCCTTTACATACTGCAATGGCTACTATAAATCTCAATTCCTTAGACACTAAAAATATAATTCATTACCGTAGTATTTAAGTATTATTAGTTTCCTTATTAATTCAATACTAAGTGTATAAGTATAAATTTAAAATAATGCAAAGTTTATTCACCGATTCATTAACCTTTCATTGATGCTACCAATTGAAAGAGGGCATTCAAAGCAGAACTTAAATCTAATATTGTTTTTAAATATAAGTAAAAATAGTATAAAATCAAAGTACCTAACCATATAAAGCTATATACTAAAGTATCAAATCAAAGCTATTCTTATTGCCTGCAAAGTATGGAAATAACTTATTATATGTATAAATGCAATTTATGCTATGTGTTTATACTAGATCTTAATAATTATTTCAAAGTATTCTTGATGCTTTCTAAAGTTAATAGTTACAATTAGTTTGAGAAGTTTAGAAATGCTTGCTAGTCATCCGAGTTGTGATAAGAGTTATAAACTGAATTCTTTATCATTTTTTTGTTGCAATTAAATTTAAAGGAGTTAAAGATACAGCATCCATAACAGATCCTATTCCTTAACAATAATTACCTGCTTGTTATAAGTAGTACTAAGATATCCACTAAAAGATAATATAAGTTAAAGAATTTAAGATTGTCTTATCTGCATATTAAATCAAAGTAAGAGATATAGTTTATATAAGCATAATCTCTTTTAAATGATAGCTAAGTATACTTATTGTAATTCTCTATCACAAGGGGAAATAATAAATACAATTGTTATGGAACGTTATCTCTATATATGGCTTATCATAATTAATATAAGAAGGATTGTGAGTTATACCTTTGATTTAACCTTCTTCATATACGTTTCAAACTTATCTAAAACTCAATTCAAACCCTTTATAATAAATATGTTCTTTACTATCCTTCTTATAAGTCAAACGGCTGCTTCCTGCGAGGAGCAGTGAAAGACTGACAACATATGCCACCCCTAGTGTATGTTGCCACATCATGGCTTTGATTGATCGATAACGAATGAACCCTTGTCTTCCGGCTGCATCTAAGAGTGTATTTCTCGAGGATGTGATCCTGTTTTGAATTTCAACCAGCAATGTGACGAAGTATGTAACATAAAGGCGTGTGGCTTCGATTTTGGTCAATGCTCGTCATGCTCGGTTGATAAAGTAGGAGATGGAAACTGTGACAAGGAATGCTTCTTCTCGGAATTTAATTTCGACAGTGGAGACTGTGATTCAACGGAGTGTAGCCCGGGCTGCACTTTCTCAATGATTTCGGACGGTTAATGTGACAAGGCTTGCTATAGCTCAGACTGTGACTACGATGGAGAAGATTGCCAGGACCGATGCAGCTTTGACTGTCTGAATAGCTAGATAGGGGATGGGACCTGCCAGGAGGAGTGCAATGTAGGAAGTTGCTACTTTGATAAAGATGACTGTGGGTAATGCCATCCAGATTGTATGTGGCAAGATAAGTCAACTTGTAAGCCAGAGTGCTTGATTCTAGACTGTGACTGAGGATGATTACCAGATGGAGGATGCAATGATTATATGCTATAATTGTAAAACTTCATGCAATAGGAGCATAAAAATGATTATTACTACACTTGGAGTTTTGATTCTTGCTATTAATCAAGTTGGCAATCATGCACCCCTGATAAATTCTATTAAGATTGAAATTGCAATTGAGAATGCAGTTATACTGACTGCTTTTAGGATAATTTTGCATGCTTATGGAACTCTCCTAGCTTAGACGGGTGTCAATTTGAATTATATGGTGGGTTGTGCACAAAATGTAATTACTTTTATTATATGTTTAATAAAGAATGTTATTAACTTTGCCCATTTGGTACAATTCCAAAATAAATAAATTGAATAATGATCTGCATTGCTGATGAAGATAATACAACTGAAGAGAACCCATCAATTGTCTATTTAGGTGATATAGGATAATCACATTTTACGGGAGCCTTAAATTATCCTTTGAAAAATTTTTGGTAGTTTGCTAAGTATTTTAGATACAAAAATACGATAGCTTATTTGATAAGTGATATTCATATGGGAAATGAAACGTAGTATTATAATCTTAGATGAAAAACTATTCAAAATCTAAAATTTTAAAGCTTAATATGTCAGAATTAAGAAACAAGCTGTGTATAAAATCGAGCTACAATTTTTATCGATGAACCTAGTTATAATTTATAGTTTTACCAAGGTAATATAACATTCAAAGACATTATATTTGATGGAGTTACTACAATATTGTCTTAGCTACCAGGATGAAATTATTGTCCCTATACTGAAAAAAGAGACAACAAATACTACGATGATAGAGGAAATGAATTGTAAAATGGATAATCCTTCGAAAATTGTAGAATTTATGATTAATCGAATGAATTAGTTTTGCTATCATATTCTAATGAAAGATAGAATAATAATATAGACTTTATAAATATCACTTTTTAAAACATAAGAGCATATAGTAGTATAATAAATAGCAGTGGAGCAAATCTGAATTTAGAAAACGTAAATTTCATAAATACAAGGTCAGCTTTAACTGTTTAATTAATACATTCTGTGAATTATTGAGATGAAAGTTAATAAGAAGGTAGAAAGAGTATTAATTTTAAATATCAAACTGGATAATTTGATTTAATAAACAATGGCTATGAATTTGATACTATTAACGTTGGATAAATAATGAAATTAGAGGATATTGATTATATCATAATTTCTAATTTAATTGTAAAAAATTGTGTAGTAGATTATTAAAATAACACTTATTCCTGAGATTAGCAATTGATAAATATCGAAAAATTTATCGATGCACAAATTCATGATATAAAACTTCAAGATAGTATGTTTTAAGGAATTGTATTGATTTCTAATTAAATGTCTTCTATTAATACAAATTTACGATACAATGAATTTAATTTCGCGTTATCGAAACTTAAACTATACAATTTAACAATTAAAAATTCATTGATTCAAAGTAGTATAATTTCATCTCAACTTTTTCATTTGGAAGATGCAAACGTTACTGTAGAAATAGAGAACGTTTCTATTACTAACTGTCTATTAACCTCTAATTATATTATAGATATCAAGCAAACTGGAGAAACCTAAAGTAGCAGTTTAATCTAAGTGAGAATAAATAATTTGATAATTGACTAAATTTCTAGTCCATAAAGCTCATTTCTGAGGGTTTAAAATCTAGATTTGCTTATATTGGAAAATTCAAAATTAGAAAAGTATTTTCAAGCATGGAATGAGCCCCTTAAATTGTAAATTTAAAACAATTTTATTGACAATCCCGATCATTACATTACCTTACCTATTACTGTTAGTTAAGAATAAGGCTAATAAACATTTTTAGAACTTACAAATACTAAAGAGACCTAAATCTTAAACTTCGAAATGATTGATATACTGATTAATAATAATATGGGGTTCGATATTCAAGGACCTTAACTTAGCTTTATTGTAAGAGAGTCTAATTTTCAAGATATCTAAATGAATAACTATCAATTCTTCAAATTATACGAAAATTTTGCAGATGTTTAAATAGAGAGCAACTTGTTTGAAAATATATCCTATTACACTTATATTACTTAATTTTCAGAAAACTAGGGTCAGATCAGCTTTTATAATAATAAAATTTAAAACTGCAATTAAGATTAACCACTCATTACAGAAGCTAATGCTGTGAGACTATACAATGTATCGAATATAAGAATAGCTCATTGTATATTCTCTAATATTACACCGTATACTGATCTTTCAGCAATCAAGATACAATTTGGATCTAATTATACTAATAGCTCTAAAAAGAATTATGTTTAGATCTTTGACTCGACTTTTTCAGTAAATGAATCGAATGGAAGTGGAGCGTGTATAAATTTATTTGGAGGAGATTTTATAGCTGATTTTCAAGTTGCTAACTGCTAATTTTTGTAGAATAAGGCTTCATTAGAAGGATCTACAATCTATTTGGATAATTAAGCCTTATTATCTGATAATTCCTTTATTAGACAAAGCAGTTTTATTGGAAACTAATCACAAAGTAATGGAACAATTACATTAAAGCATTTTTAAGGAGATTTAGTTATCTCAGATTGCTCATTTTTATAAAACTTTGCTAAACAAGGCGCCATATTTTATTAGGTAATATAACCTGGTGCCCAAACATAAATATGATTCTTAAAAACGTATTCAAAGGAAAACGATGGAAATTAACTGATCAAAATCACAGGAATTAGATCAGATAATGCATTTAGAACATATAATTGCCTTTTTACTGGCCATAAAGTAAGCATAATTGACATATAAAATCAATCATGGATAGACAGTAGATCAATCTTTTAAAAAAATATGTTAAATTCCTCAATTTTTAGTTTAAATCAAAACGCATAAGCATATCTTTACGAATCGTAAATACTAGAAAATAAATTAGACCCAAAATTCCCTCTAATATAAGTGACTGATAACTCTTCTATAACTATGTTTAGTTGTATAGCTGATTCTAACTCGGCTGGTGGAAATGGAGGAGTAATAAGAACAGAATAAAACTCCACTGCTAACTTATTTCATTCTAGTTTCTTGAATAATCACTCTAATTTAAATGGCTCTGTTTTAAACATTTAGTAAGCAGAATTGAACAGTATTGTAATATTTAACTGTGTATTTGTAGGGAATTCAGCTGGCGAGGCTGGAGCAATTCAATCTACTCAAGCATATGTTATAATAGAACTTAGCTTATTCCAGCATAACACAGCAAACATAGATAGTGCGTAAAACTTAATATCTACTATTTCAACATTTTACATTGTTAATACTCATTTTAAGGACATTTCTGGAATATAAGGAGCATTTATTCATAATTCCTTTAATTCTATATTCATAGCAGAGAGTAGTATTTTTGAGAGAGGAGTATCAACTAGCACTGGAGGAGCAATTTATTCGTTGAATAGTAGAATCTTCCTAGACAATTGTATTTTTCAAAATAATGTGGCTTAATAAGGTGCAGATATTTATTTAACATTATATTCCTAGCTAAGTATTGATAATTGCAGTTTCAGTAATTCAGTAACTGAGGATAAATAAGGTGCATCCATAAGTGCAAACTAGTAATCTAGCCAATACTCTATCAATATTTAGAATTCTGTATTTGAAAATATTTAAGGGTAGGCTATAAGTGTTGAGAACTCAGATAAAATTGTTTTGAAAGGTAATACAGCAAGGAAAGGCTAGAGTGAACTGAATGGCACAGTAAATATTCTACAGTCTAAATCAGCTATAATCGAATATAATAGTTTTGAAAATAACATAGCTAAAAGAGGAGGAGCTATTTATTTAGAGTAAAATTAAATAATTGAGAATCTATTCAATATCTACGGTAATAAGATCGTAAATAATACTGCAAACAGTGGCGGAGGAATATATGCATAAGCTAATTTATATGATATATCGGATAATACGTTTTAGAACAATAAGGCTATTATAGGTAATGGAGGAGGAATGTATATAGAATGCGGTGTATAGTGTCGTCATAGAATAAACAATAACAATATAATACAAAACAAAGCTGAGTTAAAAGGAGGAGGTGTGTACTGGTATGGGAATTCATACGATGAATCTTATTAGCCTGTATTTACATAAAATCATATGGATGATAATTAAGCAAATTATGGAAAAGATATAGCTTCATTTCCTTATACAATAAAACTTCCTGATTTATCTACCAATTCAACAATAAACGAAGTAGCAAGTGGCCAATTACTATAATAAAATATCGAAGTCTTTTAGGTTGATCATTATGATTAAGTTACTAATATGGATGATGGATAAATAATACTTTAAACAAATCAAGAGGTTACTTTAAGTGGGTAATTGTAATAATATTCTACAAACGGAGTATTCATATTTGAAGATATTGGTGTAACCAAAACTTAAAATAATTAGGGAAGCTTTACAATACAATCATTAACTCTTCTCACCAATGCTACTTAATAAATTGACATTACTGTGCACTTTAGAGAATGTATAGCAGGTGAAAGCATTGCTTAAAATATTTGCTTAGTATGTGAGGCAGGAGAATACAGTTTATCACCATAAGATAATTGCTAAACATGTCCTGAATATGCTTAATGTGATGGAAGAGATTAAATGTATCCTTAGTAAAATTATTGAAGAGCTAGTAGATTCACTGATGTATTCTTTAGGTGTAGAGTGGATGGAGCATGCTTAGGAGGAATAGTAACCAAAAATTATATTGGAGATTGCGGAGAAGGATACGAGGGTAATTTATGTCATCATTGCTCAAAAGGCTATAGCAGAGGTATTGATGACAATTGTAGTGAATGTCCCGAAGAGTCTATAAATAATCTTGTTTTGGTTGGCATGGTAATAGGATTCATTGTAATATGCATTATCATGATCAAAAGTCTAATTACAAGTGCTTATAAAGAAAAATCACTAGTATCTGTTTATATAAAGATTATACTCAATTATCTTTAACTTATTACTGCAATAAATTCATTAAATACAGAATGGCCATCATTCTACTATGATTTATTTGAAGCCTAAGATTAATCTGGAAATATGACAGAATAATTATTTTCCATTGATTGCTATTTGTAAGAGGGTACCAATCCATTGTATTTAAAACTATTATTTTTTACTTTAATACCCTTTATTGTAGCTCTTAACATCATAGTAGTTTGGCTAATTATCAACTTGATAAGGAAGTAAGAGCTACTTAAGTGGAAAATGTTAGGCTCAACTGTTACAATCATCTTTTTATTCCATCCAAATATAATAAAGAGAGGATTATTCATCCTTAGTTGCTTTGAAATTGAAGAAGGCGAATTCTGGCTTTTAAATGATTTAGATGAAAGATGCTGGGAAGGAGATCACTAAAATTACCTTTAGTATGTTGCAATTCCCTCAATAGTAGTTTGAATTATAGTTTTCCCTCTATTTTGCTTATGATTCCTTATCAAAAATAGATTCAAGCT
Source organism: Condylostoma magnum (assembly GCA_920105805.1). Lineage (NCBI taxonomy): Eukaryota > Ciliophora > Heterotrichea > Heterotrichida > Condylostomatidae > Condylostoma > Condylostoma magnum. The sequence continues at coordinate 104,875 of CAKKTI010000009.1, forward strand.
TGATAAAATTAGTAGAAGGCTTACAATGGGATTTTTATACTTCGGATATTAAAGCGACTACTTTTTTTGGGAGTTTATAATAATATACAGAAAAGTTATTGTGATAATTATTATAGCTTTTGATGAGCCTATTCAGCTCTCTATGTAAGGAATGCTCTTAATATTAATATTCTTTATATCATTCTATATACAAATGAAATATTAACCATTTGCTACAAGGGACTTAAACAGAATGGAAAACCAATCGATAATTGCAGCTACTTTTACTATTTATCTTGCTCTTTTCTTTAAGCAAAATTATGGAGTTGAATAAATTGATGTCATTGCATTCTTTGTACTTGTTGGAGCCAACTTTATTTTCCTTATAAATTGGCTTCTGGCAGTTGGTTTATAATTTTTAATCCAAATCTCATAAAAAAATCAAAAAGTAAAAAACTTTCTTACAAAAGATACAATTGTTGCTAGAATATTAAGATATGCTATAAACTAAGTTGATTTGAGCAATAAATAAGAAAATAAAGAAGAAATATTGTTTGATAAAGAAGACTCTTTTTCTGTTTAAAAGTAGATAGAATAAGATAGATACCATTTAAATAGTTTTGATGATGAATCATAACTTATAATTATATGTAGTGATGATAGGGAAATTCAATACGAGGAGGAAAAAGAAATTATGGAGCAAATATAGTATTAAAATTTAGTTAAGAATTAAGAGATTTTTAAAAATGTATAGTTAGTAAACACCTTTCTCTTTAGTTTGATATGTAATATCTGCATATTAAATCAAAGTAAGAGATATCATTTATATAAATATAAACTCTTTTAAATGATAGTTAAGTATACTATTTGTTGTAATTCTCTATCACAATGGGAAGTAATAATTGTATAGCTTTAGAGTCAAGCATACTTATGCCTCCTAGGCTTATCATAATTAATATAAGAAGGATTGTGAGTTATACCTTTGATTTAACCTTCTTCATATACGTTTCAAACTTATCTAAAACTCAATTCAAACCCTTTATAATAAATATGTTCTTTACTATCCTTCTTATAAGTCAAACGGCTGCTTCCTGCGAGGAGCAGTGAAAGACTGACAACATATGCCACCCCTAGTGTATGTTGCCACATCATGGCTTTGATTGATCGATAACGAATGAACCCTTGTCTTCCGGCTGCATCTAAGAGTGTATTTCTCGAGGATGTGATCCTGTTTTGAATTTCAACCAGCAATGTGACGAAGTATGTAACATAAAGGCGTGTGGCTTCGATTTTGGTCAATGCTCGTCATGCTCGGTTGATAAAGTAGGAGATGGAAACTGTGACAAGGAATGCTTCTTCTCGGAATTTAATTTCGACAGTGGAGACTGTGATTCAACGGAGTGTAGCCCGGGCTGCACTTTCTCAATGATTTCGGACGGTTAATGTGACAAGGCTTGCTATAGCTCAGACTGTGACTACGATGGAGAAGATTGCCAGGACCGATGCAGCTTTGACTGTCTGAATAGCTAGATAGGGGATGGGACCTGCCAGGAGGAGTGCAATGTAGGAAGTTGCTACTTTGACAAAGATGACTGTGGGTAATGCCATCCAGATTGTACGTGGCAAGATAAGTCAACTTGTAAGCCAGAGTGCTTGATTCTAGACTGTGGCTGAGGATAATTACCAGATGGAGGATGCAATGATTAAGTTCTTCTAAGAAATTCAATTCACTATTAAATTGCTGAGTAGGATGTGTCTAAGGTGTGAAATCCTTAAATATGCTATGATAATCCTGATTGCCAGCATGTAGATTTTTCTCAGGAGAGGGGCGATTGATGTAGTTGAGATTGTTAATAAGATGAATGTGTATATTAAAACTATGCGTGTCCTTACATTGATGAATGGGATAATTGCTATATGTTCTATGGTCGTTCTGGCTGTGTCTTATGCTAAGATTATTACTATAATAAGTTGAATGAGTGTAAGCAGTCATGCTCTGAATTAGAATCAATCATAGTTGGACTAACCCAATTTTGTGCAGATATTACAACTAAAGAGAATCCTTTGGAAATTTTTGTTGGAGATATAGGTTAAACTTAAGAAAATGGTACCATTGATGCTCCATTTTTGACTCTTGAAGATGCAATGTCAGCAGGTGGGCTTATTCATACATAGATTTGATTGTTATCCAATATAAATGCTGGATATTTATATAGATTTTATTGAATTGATTATGTATAAACTCTTTAGATAGCCAGCTATATTTGTATAAATAATGAACACAATTGTGTAAATGAAGCAGTTACAGTAAAAATTGATAATTTATACTCATCATTTTACTTTAATACAGGAGAAATAACTTTTAAGGATGTAATATTTGATGCAGAAACTAATGTAAACGAGAATTGCACAAATTGTACTTACTGCCCATATTTAGAATGAGATGAACAATAATAAGTTTATCTTGATGACAGAGGTAATATAACAGACTATAATAGAGATGGTTGAGATTTACCTGAAAATTATTGTAGTATATACGCTCGTATAGAGTTTATTAATCTTCCTAAGATGAGATATAGTTCAGCTTTTAGAGCATTATATCTATTTAATGTATCATTCTAGAATTTTAGGAGTGAGTATAAAAGTATAATTTATGCATTCGAAACGTATGTAAAACTTTAGAATGTAAACTTTTATAATATTCAAGTGGTTAATCGTCTATATATAATATATTTAGCGGATTCGATTGAAAATAGAAATGATAACAATTCTTTTAATTTTGAGTACGATTAAGGGGAAATAAGCTTTGTGAATAATGGTTATGAATATGAAAAAGTGGATTAAACAACGCTATTATTTTACTTATAATATTGTAGATCTATAAAAATTTCTAATCTAAGATTAAATTTTATCCTCAATAAAGCTTCTAATGAATTTCAAAGTTTAAGGGATGTTTGATTATTAGAAATTTTGTATACAAATATTCTAGAAATAAGTAGCCTAGTAATCAATAATTGTATCGTTGATAGATTGTTTAATATAGAATCTGAAGTAGATTAAAATGTTGAATATGAGAATATAGATATATTACTTACGGATATTACTATAACTAATTCATTATTCAAGAATTAGCTTTTTCATTTTTAAGGAACAGAAAGTGGAAAACTTGTACTCCAAAATTTTAAAATTAGTAATACCCTAATATAAGAAGAAAGTGTTATTTACATATAAGAGGGCTAGAATTTTAATGTTACTCTTGATTCATTTCAAGTTGATAATGTTAATTTTGTACAGGAATCCTTTTTATAAATTGATTCTGTCTTAAGTGTCACTTTGAATAAGATTACCATAGAAAATTTTACTAACAATTCATTTATGCAGCAAAGATAAGAAATATTTAATTATTTCATTAATAACCCTGACCATTACATGTAACTATATCCAGTTGAACACTTTAATTAATAGATCAATAACTTGATAACCTTAAATGGCATCTCTACAATTAATATTAATGAATTGAAGTTTAAAAATTTAAAGTTAAGCGAAGCTATAATAATTAAAGAAAACTTATTAGAAATTAATTATTATAAAATGGATATTCTAATGACTAATTCAGAATTTACTAACATTGATTTGAATTTTGTCAATTTAATTGATGTAGAGTATAAGGAGGGCTCACTAGAGATATAAACTTCTAAATTCAAAGAAATCAAAGAATTTAGATAATTATTATAAGTGTATAATACCAGTAATACTAATGATCAAATACTTACAGTAAATATTATTGACTCTGAATTTCAATCAAACGAAACAATGAAAGGCAGTGAATTATTGTACTTTTATAATTAAGGTGAAATTTCCATTAATAACACAACTTTCGAAAACATAAAAGGATTATAGAGTTTTCATGTCGTTTACTTTACATTTTATTAGATTTTAGATGATACTCAAGTAAAAATATTCAACTCAACCTTTAAATAAAATAGCTCATAATCATATGGAACTTGCATATACTATGATGGTTAATCTACAACTACTAATTTTGAAGTATTTAATACTAAATTCATCTCAAATTAATCAACAACTGATGGATCAACTATTTATCTCAGTAATCAAGTAAATTTGAGTCCTACTTCTTATATAAAAGACTCAGATTTTATATAAAATATATCATCAAATAATGGTACAGTTGTATTAAATTTTTATAAAGGAGATTTGAGTATTGAAGGATGTACTTTTAGGGAAAATGAAGCTAAAAATGGTACAGTACTTTATAAAGTATCTTAGCCAGGGAGTGAATTATCAATATCTTTTAAAGATACAGATATTATCGCAAACAAAGGTACTGAAATAATTACTCTTACAAGTCCAAGTTATGATGTAAAGTTTTCTACAGATAATTGCAACTTTTTACAAAACGATGGCATGCTGATGACATTGAACAACTAACTGTGAACAGATGTAAACTCTCAATTCAAATAAAATACCTCATCAAAATCGCCAATAATACAGATTTAATAATATTCAGATGTTAGCCTTACTAACAGTTCCTTTATAGAAAATGAAGTTACTGGGAATTTCTCTGTGATTATAGGATCTTCTTCGTCAGTAATCGAATTTCTCTAGCTTACTGCATTGGCAAATAAATCTTAGGCTAAAGAAGGATTTTTACTAATAAATCTATATTGCAATCTTCAAATTAATAACTCGGTTTTTACCAAAAATAGTTCAGATCTTGGGTCTGTCATCTATATACAAAATATATAAGAGCAAAGCCTGTAAATAATTCAAAGCGAGTTTATTGAGAATGAATCAACTGAATCATCTGTAATATGGCTTTTAGGGTCTGCTTTATATATTGAAGATACCAAATTTATAAAAAACAAATCAAAAGAAACTTCATCTTGCATTAATTCACTATCATCTGCTATTACTATATTAGATACGGAATTTGAAGGCTTTGGGGAATTTTTTGATAGCCAGTATCAAAAATATGGAGCTATATAAGCAGTTGTAAACAGCGATATTATAATTAAAAGGTCTACTTTTAAAAATCTATTTAGTCAAAACAACGGAGGTGGAATTTTCTCTCTTGATAGCAAAATTAATATTGATACAAGTGAATTCCATTACAACATGTCGACTAGTGGTAAAGATATTTCTGCATATTCAAACTCAGAAGTTACTATTACAAACTCGGTATTTTTAGCTTCTCAGTAGTCATACTCATTTGAAGCTTATTCAATTACAATAGGTTAATCTGCCCTCTCTATCACAAATTCAAGGTTTCAATACCATAAATAAGGACTAATCAAATTAGAAGATGCAAAATAACTATAATTTTAATCGAATATTGTTTCAAACAACATAACTAAGTACTACAATATCTACTGTCTTAATAGTTATCAAATAGTAATTAAAGAGAATAAGTTTGAAGATAACTAGTCCAAATAAGGAGGGGCCATCAATATCACATTTACCTCGTAAAAAGTAAATGTTTTTGATATAAAAGACAATACTTTTATAAACAACAAAGCTGAATAAGGAGGAGCTTTGTACCTTTAAAATGCAAACTTTCATATAGAAAACAATGACTTTTAATAAAACAAAGCATTGGAATACGGTGGAGGTGCAATAAGTCTTATTTGTGGTTTATATTGTGATAAAAATACACGAATAAATAGCAATACTATGTGAAAGAATGAAGCTAAAATTAATGGAGGAGCAATTGAATGGAAAAGTGATAATTACCATTATAGATACCAACCAGAAATAATTAACTCAGATATGCAGGATAACATCGCTGAATATGGAAACAATGTTGCGTCTTATCCTGTTAATGTAAGAATTAAGACTTAAAGTAGAGTATTGGTTAATGAGGATAATATGACTATAGATGGAGTAGCTAGTGGATAATCTTTATTAGAGGATAAAGAAATTCTAATAGATTTAATTGACCATTATGATTAAATAACCATAAATCATTCCGGTGCAATTTTGATTTCCTTTTCAGACAAAAATGTAACTTTAAAAGGACAATCCTTATTATATGCAGATAAAGGACAATTTACTATAAAAGATCTAGAAGTTTCTTATAATCCATAAGACTCTACGGTAATGTAAATATCGCTCGATTAAGTGCCTATTTCTGATGAATAAAACAAAATTGATATTAATTTAAACTTTAGAGAATGCCAACCAGGAGAAAGTTTAGTGAATAACATCTGCTAGGTATGTGAAGGTAATACTTATAGTTTAACTCCTTATGGTCCTTGCAAAACCTGTAAAATCGAATCTATTTGCTATGGTAGAGATAATATTGTGCCTAAGGAAGGTTATTGGAGACCAAATGAAACTTCTGATGATTTCTTTTAGTGTAGATATAGTCCAGCTTGTTTAGGCGGAGAAAATCCTTTGAATCCTATAGGAAACTGTGAGAAAGGTTATGAAGGTAATTTATGTCATCATTGCTCAGACGGGTACAGCAGAGGAGCTAATCAAACATGCTCTGAATGCCCAGAAACTGGAATTAGTTATGTTATATTAGCCTCTATCATAATTGCATTCATTGTTATATGCATATGGATGATCAAGAGTCTTATTACTAGCGCTTATAAAGAGAAATCATTATTATCGGTTTATTTAAAGATATTCTTCAATTACCTCTAGCTTATTAGTTCTATAAATCAAATAAACGTGACTTGGCCTGATATTTATCTAGATTTCTTTTCAAATTAAGAGTAAGCTGGAAATATAACAGAGACACTATTCTCAATTGACTGCTACTTTGATTAAGATACTAATATAATCTACATCAAATTACTCATTGTGTCAATACTACCAATATTCATAGGCGTGACTATAACTTTGGTATGGCTTTTAGTACATCTATGCAAAAGGCAATAATTTTTAAAATACAAAATACTTGGATCAATTATCACAGTTATATTTTTATTCCATCCCATTATCATAAAAAAAAGTTTACTGGTTCTAAGTTGCTTTTAAATAGAGGATAATGAGTATTGGCTTCTTGATGACCTTGATGAAAGATGCTGGGAAGATGACCACTTAAACTATGTTTTATTTGCTTCAATTCCCTCTATCATTTTATGGATTATCATATTCCCCTGGGTTTGTCTTAGATTTCTTCTAAAAAATAAAAATAAACTGAAGTAAACAAATCGGAAACTTGCCATGGGATTTTTGTATTTTGGGTATAATGATCAAGTGTACTTTTGGGAGTTTATTATCATTTTTAGGAAATTTTTGGTTATTTCAGTTATTGTTTTTGAATAACCTCTATTAGTTGAAATGCAAGGCTATTTGATTGTTCTAATAATTGCAATTACTTTTCTCTTGTAAATAATATTCAAACCATTCCTGACAAAGAATTTAAACTTACTTGAAAACTTTGCAATTATAGCCTCAGGATTTACGATCTATATTGCTATATATTTTAATCAGGAATACAGCCTGAAGTCACTTGGAATTGTATTTTTTATCATACTCATGCTGATAAACTTACTTTTCTTTGTAAATTGGTTTCTATCAATAGTACTATAAGTGATTTATCAGTTGTCTGAAAAATACGAAAAAGTTAGAAGGTTTTTAGATAGTGGATCAAAACTATCAACTATAATAGTTAAAGGTATTGATTATATTCAAAGAATGTAAGATGAGACTCAAGCTTTAAAGTCTACAATAAATAGTAAGGTTCAACCTTATTAAAGTCCTCTTGAAAAGTAAGAAGATAAGTATAGGGACTAAGAGAATGAAGATTTTAGTCATTTGTCCATGCAAGGAATTAGAAAAATAAATGTCGAAAATCAAGATGATTAGTTATTAAGACCTTTTTGAATTATCCTTTATTATTAAATTAACTTACAATGCATTAATAAAATTTGATCAGACATATTTGTTTATACTAAGATATACTAACTTATATCGATAACTCTCTTCATTATCTGAATAGATGCTAGGACTTTAGGATCTAATGTAGCTTAAACACATTCATGATTAATGATAGCTGACTTTATAGCATAAATATCCTAATAATCCCCTTCATTTAGATACTCTTCTCTCATAAATAGCGATGAGTCTGCATTTAGTAACTAATTAACTATTTTAAATTAGTACTTATTCACTTTACAGTACTTTTTAACGCTTCCTTAATACCACTAATCTATTCCTTTTTTTAACATATGCAATTAAGAAGCTGATAATTTGCTTTTATTAGTTATAAAGTCATGTTTAAGAAGTAAATTACATTTCATGGGTCCGACAGCTAGCTTATTCATAATTTACTTCAAGGATTAATTCCTGTTCCATATTTTAGCAGCTTCTTCTTATTGCTTTTGTATAGCTACTAATTTTTTACCCTTTAACGAAGGCCATCCTAGATAGGCTTAAATCAGCTTAGTACAATAAATATCGAGTAAATAAGAGATTGCTTCTAGACTGTAATTTTTAGAGAATAAAATCTTAACTATTCTTTCTTTTTCCATATCATAGAATACAATAGGTTAACTTACAATCTAGGTTACCTAGCAATCAGTTTAACAATTATTAATAATATCAATGCTACTCTATACTTAAGTTTCCATCCTTATAATTCTCTACGGCTAATTGTCTTCCCTTTATCTTTTCATAGGAAGACTCAGCCACTAGTCTAAAATTTCCTATTAAATCTACAGCTTTTACTGTATCTCTTCCTTATCTTCAATACTACACTTCTCTTATATCAATTCTCTTAAGCCCTTGAAAAAGGGCACTCTCTCATATCTCAATTTCTTTATACCTTCAATAACAATCTCGTCATCAGCCCTCATTAATTTCATAGTTTTAGAAATACCAATCAATACTCCACTTAATCCAAGCTGATCTGCGCTTTCTTCCATTTTACCAGCTTAAATTTAAAATGTCTATGAGAAGTTTACTGCAGGACTAAGAGTATACAGTCCTTATTTTCTCTCACTATGGAAACATAATATTTGAGAAATACTCCGGATAAATGCTATTTTCACAGCTTAATCTAGGGAAAATAATAGCCCCAGTAATACCTTACGCATCAATTCCTCCCTTTTAATTCTCCTGCTTACACTTATAGGATATTTACGTTACTTTTATTCACAATAACAAAGTAGCATGATGCTTTGTTACCGATTACAAATTCAGTGAAAGGATAAAAGGACACAAACTTTTCCTATTAATAATGTTTATCAGATTCCTGAATACAAATCCTTATAAGCTAGAAGATATTTTAGAGTAGGAAGATGGAAAAACAGCACGTCAACTTGGAGAATTTACTGTTAGAGATGTAAAAGCTGAGAGAAATAACAATCATAACATATTCTTTACTGAGTATGCTGTAAGTTTTATTTAGGAGTTTTTAAAGAACAAAACTTATAATCTGTATAAGGAGTATTAGGAGCTTTTGTAAGAGTTTTCAGGGTTTGTATGTAACACAACAGGCTATAATTATTTTGAAAGGGTTTAGAAGAAATAAGAGTGGTATAAGTAAATCGATTCAATCGCTTATAAGTTATAAGCAGATACAGTCTCTGATTAACCAGTATTTTATAAACAGAGAGTGCCCGATTATAGCTGAATTTGAAAAACAAGTAAGTTGTGTACTTTATAGTTCTGTCACGTGCATTAGATGGTATTTTAGTGATTAGTTAAACTTAACAGTCTGTCTTATCTGAGGAAATTAACTATTTAACACACAGTAATATTATTTTTAGTAAGGACTAAGATGATGAAGTGTAATAACCTCTATGACTTTATAATAGAGTGAGCAAATTAGCTGATTTTTTATAGGTAAATTTAGAGAGTTTTACAGTGCCTGAGTCTGAAATGGCATTGATGTACTCTAATGTTATAAGGGAATCTAAATAGTTAAATATAAGCGAGGTTTAAGATCTAAATGAGTTCTCTTTTAATGAAAATGATAATTCGATTATTGAATTGTTAAATTAGATGAATGAAGGATAAAATTCAGTACGGGAATTTGAGTAAACTGGAATATAAGGGTTTAATTATGATTAACTAAAGGAAAGTTTGCAGAACACTGCTTAATTTTAGCTCTTTGATGTTGAATAAAATGTGATTGAAAATACAGGTAAGTTTGTATTAGATTAGTAAGAGCATATAGTACTTAAAAAACCTGTAATTGAGCCAATATAAGACTCTAATTTAATAGAAATTACTCAAATATACTAAGAATCAGATCTACTCTTTTAATCTAATTCTAAGACACATAAAACCGACAGATATATAATAGATTAACCCCATTCCAATACAACTATGGATTTACCTTAGATATATCCATCTCCTCCTACTCTAGGAAAACCAGTCAAAATGATGAGAACTGCTTTATACCGGCCAATAAGTGAAAACAAAATTGCGAAAAAGGCTAAAGACCCAGAAATAAAAGAACTTATAAGTAGGACTAAGTCACATAAAACCATGAAGGCTGAGACTTTAATAAAGGCTAGATAAGGCATAGAAGCGTTGAATAGTGCATCAAGTAGGTTAAGTCAGTATTCCACAAAGCACCATGCTGCTGAAAGACTTGAAGATATTGGTTAGGCTAAAATTGTATTAAATTATTCAAATTCCATGGTTTTATTGAATCATCCATTGTTACTTCAGATAACAAAATGTATTCCTGTGTAGTTAGCAGGTTTTTTAGCTTTTCTCTTAAAAAAGTAGGAATTAAGAGATTTTCACTTAAGTCTCCAAAATTTTTGATTGAAGTGGGATTGTCCTTGAGAGCTTTATATATAAGCTTAGCACCTATTGCGTCAAATAGATTCCTGCTTATATCACAAACTTATAAGACCTAGTTTCTCCGTATTACATTGACAAGTTCTCAGCAAAAGTTATTGTATAAGGAGTTTTGCTGCAAATTTATATGCTTTAGCTTCTTGTTACGAACCAATGCCCTAGCAAAGTAAACTCCCATTTGATCATTTATACCAGTTCTTTGTAAGTTTAATTGAGTCAATGTGGTATTATATTTGATTATTCTAGTCAAAATCATCTGACACTTTGGATCAATAATAGAATTCTGGAAATTAAGCTTTTTCATACAGCTTGGCACTCTTCTGTTTAATAAACTACCTTCTAGTAGTTTAAAAGCTCCTTCTCCCAATTTAGATTATATAAATCCTACATTTTAGAATTTCTTATTATAAACAATAGCTCTTACTACAGCAGCAGCTGGATTTCCTGTTAATGTAACATACAAATCCTTTAGGTTCTAATGTTCCCTTATCGTATTAGCAAACTAATTAACTTAGCTTCCAAAAGGTGCATAATTATTACTGGAAATATCTAAATAACTTAAAAGTTGCCAAGTTTCCTATAGAGCCATGGAAATTCTTTATAATCCTAACTTAGACAAATTATTCTTAGCAAGATCTACCTTAACTAGACTCTAGCATTAGAAAATCAGTTCCATTGACTCTAGAAACTAATCAGTAATTCCGTTGTCTCTGAGTGATATTTCTTACAACTGAGGTAAAAAACTGATTCCTTTAGCTAATTACCCAACAATTTCTTAATTACAGTCTTTATGTCTATATCCATCAATACAAATCTTCTATTTTTCATTGTCTTCTTCTCTATACACTTACTCAACCTTCCTTGTAGTAGCATTTCTAGCCTCATATTTCTACTAAGGTAGATTTAGTTGATTTACCTTATATAAAAAAGTGTCCTCTAGTAAAATTTCATCCTAGTAAACAGGCGGGGCCACTTAGATAGTTGAAAAGCTTCGTTTTAATGGAGATATATTAGGGCTTCTCTCTTTACGTGGACTGGTTTCTCTTATATAGGTAATCAGTCTATCCCTTCTTTCCAGTTCTAATTTAGCCTGCTTCATTTTTAAAATGCAAAGGCCTCTGCTTACTACGCAGAAGCAAAGATTAAATTACTTCACGGATTATGAAATTTATAAGCAATCTGGGAAATTTAAGCAATATTTGTTCAATAGGTACAGATTTTAATGATAAATGCCCGTGTAATTAGTTGTAGGCTTCTGTTACTAATTTTTGTATATGAAAGTGATCATGCTAGCTGTAAATTGCACAGACCTGGTTGCTGTCATACTACTACTGTTTTCAGGACTATCATAGCTTATATTCAGCTTATTTTCGTAGTCATTTAAAATAAAGAATCTAAGGGAAATCTTTTTCATCTCAATACTAGATTCATTGTATTTATTAGTCAGTATGAAAAGTATGTAAATGATCAGCCCACTAGCCTCATCTGGGATATTGTAGCTAGGACTTTCTATTAGAATTATTATATAAATTTTATCTTAAAGAACTAACTTTACAGCTGGCTAGTATATATCTGCTTTATGCATTTTTCTATTAAATACTACTTTAGCTGTGATTATGAACAAAGAAGAGTATTTTTTACTAATGTTTGCTGTTTTAATTAATGGGACATCGTAATCAATGAAAATTTAGTTTTTGAGCTAGAATTGTATGGACTCTGCAACATTTAACAAAATCTCTTTATTGATATCAACCTTTGTAACTGCCATGGTTTCACCTTTCTTTGCCCTTATCAAAGGATAACGTATAGTTCCCCACTTTATTAATGGACTTTAATGCTTATTTTTAGGAGAATGCTAGTACTTATTTTTATATGTCATAGGATTAATTGTATTCATGATTATAAACAGCTTATTATCATATGTATTAAGATTTAACAATAAATCAACTAAAACTGTTTAAATGCTAAATGGTTTTATACAATTATCAGCATTTTTTATAGCTGGACTAGGCTCTTATGAGTTTGACTTAACAGAAGGAATTATTTCAATTCTAATAAGCATCCTTACTTTTATGTTCTACTTCTTCCCAGAGATTCCTTTAAGTTTTTGTATTACAGGGTAGTTAGTAAATTTTATTATGGAAGAAAATGTCTGTAAACGTAGTAATTATTAACCGACAAAGCAAGGTTTATCATAATCTATAGATTTTTAGTCATTTTTAAAGGATACGTCGTAGACCATGATTAAAGCTACTCAGAAATAAAGAAAGTTATCATGTAGGGGAGCTAGTGCAAGTAAAGAAAAAATCAATTATCTGTATTTGGAAGTCGAAAAATTAAAATCCAGGGAAAAAGTGTGAAATAAGGAGAAATATAGGCTTAAAGGGATAATTTAAAATTTATAAAGGGAAAGGCCTCCTCAGTTTATCAAAAAGGTAAAAGCTTATAATAATGGAAATTTACGTTAGAAAGTATAAGAGCTTTAGTTACAGATTATTGCCTTAGAATAAGAAAATAAGGCTTTGAAGTCAAAAGAAACAATTTAGTAATCGTTGAACCTATCAACTATTGATTTTGTTAATGATGAAACTAGAATCATTTAAGAGACTCCTGAATCCTTATCAAAAACTATAACATAGGAAAGTGATTTCTTTAGATAGTCTTAAAGTGATTTTGATTAAATAAGCAAATTACAGATGAATAAACTGTAAAATTTGTATATATAATTTTCACAATCATAAAAGGAAATCAGAGAACTTTAAGATAATAACAGTGAATTAAGCTAATAGCTACAAGAAAAAGAGTTTTTGATACAAAAATAATAGCTTTAATTGCAACATATTGAAAACAATAATGTATTAGAATTACATACACTAAAAAATTAGCTAGAAAACCAAATACACAAGAATAAACAATTAAAAAATCAGAACAACTAAACCTAAGAAAATACATAATAAACTTTAAACTCTTAATAAAACTTGATTTAGAACTTAAGAGAAAGCTTAAAATAATTATCGAATGAAAAGCTCGAGCTATAAACAAATTACTATAAAATCATGAGTCGTAATAGCTAAATGGAGTAATAACTGAAAATGATGTCTCTTTCTTAGGATTAACTTAGCTTAAACGTATCCTAAATATAAGACGAGCTAAGCCTATAATAAGAGAAAAATCAATAACTAACCTAACGTACTTAAAAGCGATGTTTTGAATACACTGCTGGCTAAAAAGAACTAGAGTATCTAAAATTTTAATTAATTTAGTACAACAAGTAAGCAACTCAAGCTGAGGAAAAATCAACAAAACTTCTAAGTGAAAACTGATATCTGAAATCTTAACTATAAGAAACATTAGTGGATTAATCTGTTACACATGAAGACCCAGTATCAAAAGAAGACCTTCTGCAGATATCAGCTACTCTTGCGAAATCCATCGAGACTTATTTAAAGTAATAATGTTAATTAAATATGAGAAAAAGCGCTCAGAAGGGTGAATCGAACACCTGGGACGCTAATCCCCCTAGGATTTGAAGTCCTAGCCCAGCACCAGCTAAGATCATCCGAGCAATTATTATGCATATTATTCATATAAAAATCAGAATGAATCTGCTTTGCATATACTCATCCAAATATATTATAAATGTCACCTATAATTTATCTCATCTTAAACACAATAGCAAGTGTTCATTTCTACAGTCCACAATCCTTACGTGAGGATCTGTCCCGGATAAACAACTAAAGTCAAGAAGTTCCAAGTACTCTGGCAGATTTCGGGAATCCCCCTTACGGTGGAGCCATTATCGGTCGTCTTTATATGCCAAGTGACGATCTAACAGGATGCTCCCGCCTTAGCCCAATCCGCTTTGACTTTGGCATTGATGTAATAAACACTCCTATACTGATGCTTCAAAGAGGAGGATGTAGTTTTGTCGTAAAAGCCCGAAACGCCTAAAACATAGGTGCCTCAGCCCTTATAGTAGCAGATAACAGAATAGAGAATGTACGACAAATAACAATGACAGACGACGGAACAGCCGGTAATATTGAGATCCCAGTAGTCATGATAGACAAACAAAGCTCAGATTTAGTCTACGAATACCTCAGAGACTCAGAAAAAGCCAAAACAGTATCAGTTTCCATCAGATTTGAGATGAACCACCCAGATAACCGAGTTGAGTATGAAATTTGGTATAGCCCAGATCACATTGATACTTTGAAATTCCTTGCAGAGTTTTCTCCCTTGGGCAGACGTTTTGACGATACCAAAGCTTTATTTACCCCTCACTTCGCGTTATGGTATTGCACGGAGTGCAAATAAAAGAATTATAGTGAGCCCCACCCCGACTGTGTAAGTGGCGGACGATACTGTGCCCCTGACCCTGATGGAATAGGAGCTAGGTCTGGAAGGGATATAATGATGGAAGATTTACGATAATTATGCATATACGGTAAGACGTAGAACATGCAAGACGAGAATTTGTACTGGAAATATATAGAACAATTAGTAGTGGCATGTCCTTAGGGAAAGGTAAGAGAAAGCTGTAGTGAAACTGCAATGGGAAAGGCTGGTATAAGTCCAGATGAGATTAATAGATGTGTGGATAGCAGCTTTACTAATCATGGAGATCCTGCTTTGGCTGATAATTCTTTGTTAAAGGCTGAAATGCAGAAGTAAATTGAAGAAGGAGTTGCAAGGTTTCCTAAGATCGTGGTTAATAGGCAGATATATAGAGGAGATTTAGAGAAGGAGGAACTAATGAAGGCAATTTGTGCTGGGTTCTAAGATTCACCGATAGAATGTAAAGGATATACACCTTATGCATGGCCTGAGGATAATAGGGGAAGTAATACATCAAGTGGTGGGATAAGCACAGGGGTTATTGTTGTTATAGTGCTTGTTATGATTATTGTATTAGGAGTTGTACTATTTTTGTATAGAAGATGGATAAGGTAGGAGCTCAATACAGAAATGAAGGTATAAGTAAACAGTGCTGTAAGCCAATACTTTGCTTTAAGCGACTCTTCAGCAAGAGACTCATTTTAGTAGTTAGGTTAAAGGGAAAATTCTATATATCTCCTAGTACACTTGCGAAGTAGAAAGTTCTGGAGGATCTACGGCGTTACTGGGTGTGGAAAGACTTGCTTTCTAACGCTTCCTGCACTTAGTTGGTCAGTGTTGGGGATTCTGGAGTAGACTGCTAAGTTGCTAAAAATGATAATTTCAGCATTGAATCTTTTATTTAAAACGTTTCATTTGATATTTCACCCTAAAAGATTCTCGCAGTGTTAAAATCTGTTCTTATTTCCCGTATAAAGCGATAGCTTTTAAAGTTTTATTATGATAATTAGTTTTCATCGATTGAATTAGACTCTGAGTCAGATGTCTCGGATTCAGTGTTAAATTTGAAAGAACCAGCCATATCTGCGTAACTATTCCTTATGGATTACTAGGGGCTCGTGTCTATTATTCTATAAAGTAAATTGAAGTAATCAGTACTTATCTCAGTGCTTTATAGATCAAATTGTATTGTTACTTAATTATAATTCGTTCTATTTATTTACTTATGCATATCGAATGACTTAACTACTTAGTTATTAGCCATTAGATGCAAAGTGAAATAATCCTGAGAGGTTTCAGTGAAGTTATTGCTTATTCTTATATACTTATCTCATTATTGTACCAATAAGGGACAAGTAGTCAAGTCAATTAAAGCTTATATGTTTGAGTCTACATGCATTTCAGATTTTACTATGATCATGCCTTAATCTTACCTGTATTTGATTATAAGGTTATTCGTTAGCTCATAAGGAAGAATATCAATCCACTTTTAGAATTCAAAACTTTGATTTTACTTTCTAGGGCTTGTGCATATTTTGTTTTAAGATCATTACTGAAATATATTATAAGCTTACGTATTATTATTAAGCTGAATATAAATTACCAGGTATTTAATTCTAGAAACTTACGACTCCTTCTCAAATTTCTCTTCAAATAATTGTAAAATACCAAAAGCTTATTTAGAGGCATCTCCTGTAAAATTTTTTAAGAGATGATTATCCAGCTAGAACTACTGGGCTATGTTTAAATCTAACTACAACAACTCCCGCTTAAAGATCCTATGCAGCCTATTGTAATCGCAGCTAGTTAGTTTGTATATTATTCCTACCGTTTTAGCTGCAACTCCTAAAATTCCGCAATAAGGTGCTAGGGTATAGTACAATAGCTTAATTCCACTTTAATTGAATCCTTGTTGAACGTTAATCATTTTCTTTTCAAAATTCCCCAAGGTTTTAAAACGGTGGCCTGGCTCATACTTAAGTCCCATGATCAGGTCTGAGATTAATAAATCACCGTCTTTTAAAGCACAGGGAGCCTGTTAGTTTATTCTATACTAAATCTACTGGGGTATATCTAGAAAATCTAGGACTAGTTATCTAACTTCCTCTGTTTTTATAGCCGATGATAATCATGATTCTAGCATAAGTCGCCTAGCTTCAATTATAGTTGGACTTGTCTTTTTATACCAGTTTTTACCTGGAAATTCAGGTAGACTGAAAGCTGTCCGGATTTTAATTGATTTTTAAAGGTTTCTGAAATCTCTATACCGTCGATCAATCTCCATGATGCTGCAATGGAAAATTATTTTTATACTGTATGTCTGTATATGGATTACCGTGAAAGATCGTTTAAAAATTTTGTTAGGAGTGCTTGTTGTTGTTTAGGGGATTTTAACTTCCAGGCAGGAGTCTTCAAATTCCATATTTATATAATGTGTTTTAATAATTAATATCTTAAAGCTTCTTATAAGATAGGAGGGGAAAAAGATAAACTTGATATTTTATAGTAGTTTGAATGCTCTAGTGTAATTTAGAGAAGTTGTAAAAGATAAGGGTCAAAAGATTATAAATAGATCATATCCTTTAAATTTGTATATTTACACATGCTCATTTTTTAATTTTTTATAATTCCAATATTAAATGATTAAGACAATATACAAAGTTAATTTTATCTATTATTAACATTATAAAATAATGCAAATCAAATATGTAGCTATAAATGTTATCAGCTTAACATTACTGCAATGATTAGAAGTAATCTCAAGTAAGCTTATGAGGTGGTACACCAAATATAAAGTTAATGCATACAGAACCTTAGGTTCTTTAAATACCAATTAAACCACACTCACAAAAAAAATATTCAGAACAGTAAAACTTAATAATAATATGGGTTGCTGTTAATAATCACTTCTTTCAGACCAAGAAGTATAAGCTTAGAATATCAAACACTTCTAGCTACAAGACGAGGAGCATATCGATGGCTAAGACCAAAGTAACAATCAAGATCCTAACTAGTAGATAATTCCCAACCAATCTTCAAATAATAAAAATTTATTAAAAAGGAGGAGTCATCTATTAAGCCAATCATACAGCTATAAAATGTACTCAAATAGCGATCATATGCTCTCCCAAATGAATTAGATTAATATCAATTTAAAGCCTGAGTCACTTTTTACTGAAGAATACTAACTAATCAATAGACTTTAAAAAGGGGCCTATGGGCTAGTTTGGAGGGTAAAACACTTATAAACCGGTAAATTTTTTGCTGCGAAAGATATCGATACCTCCTTGCAGTCAAAAAGCGTTAAAAAGCGATTTCGAAATGAATCTTAAATGCTAAAACAAATAAACTAACCAAATATACTTAAGATATGTGATGAATATGAAGGAGAAGATAAATATATTTAAGTATTTGAATTTTATGGAGGTGGCTCTTTACAAGATTACCTAAGATCAAATTACTTGATAGAAGTAAACAAATCACTGAAAATATTCTTCTAGATAATAAGAGGTGTAAGTTATATAAACTAGTTTGATATAGCACATCGGGACTTAAAGCCTGATAACATTTTATTTGCTGATTAAGCAGGAAAACTACCTGTAGTGTTAGCAGACTTTGGTAATTTTGGACATATGATTAAGGGCAAAAAGTTTAAAAAAGTTGTAGGTACTCCATATTATGTAGCCCCTGAAATGATACGAAATCATTATGACTTAAAGTGTGATGTTTGGAGTGCTGGAGTTATACTTTATTAAATGTTAAGTAAGTTTTACATAGCTGGAATAAATCCATTCAAGTCCTACAGTATTCAGAGCATTTTCAGATCAATTTTATACAGTTAAATTGACTATCAAATTTTTTAATATCTAGGGATAGATAAAAATATAGTTAATTTGATAAAACTAGTACTAGATAGGGATTACAAGAGTAGGCCTAGTGCATAATGGCTTTGGGAAAATAAAGACCAATACCTAAGTTAATCTAATATGCAAGTTAATCAAGTATAAAGTTTATAATTATTACAAAAGAGCAAAGATTTGTCGCAAATGCAAAAAATTATCTTAAACTTTTTTGTTAATGTGGTATTATCTTAAGATGTAAAGCAAGAAGTAAGTAAAAGATTTATCGAGATGGATGATAATAATGATGGCTATATTGAAAAATAAGACTTTTAAAGATTTTATGGCGAATGAAGCACTTGAAATATTGAGATCTCGAATAATCAATTATTTAAGCACGATAAAATTAGCTACTCCTAATATTTAATATACTCATTAGATTGGGAAAGCATCTTAAGTGATGAAGTTGTATCAAAAGGATACAATATGCTAGTAAATTAGAGTTATTACAAGGAGCTTTTTGAAAGTCTACCTTTTAAATGCAACTAATAAAGAATAGAAATGATACAACTTAAAATACAAAATATTACATTTGAACAGCTCAAAAACTATCTTTTAGAGCTTTAGTTAGTAAACTTGCATTATACTAATCTTTTAATTGTTAAAGCTGAAATTCTGTAAGATTTCCATTTATCAACAAATTTTTAAAATTTACAATAATTATACTAATTTTGCTAACAACAACCTAATCTCACTATAAATAAATGAAAACTCCCTAAAAATTTAAATCTAGACGTAGATACAAAGACCCAAACAGGCCAAAAAGAGGAATGAGTGCTTATTTATTTTACTCAATAGAGCGTAGAACAGAGTTACAAGAAGATCTTCCAGATTTTAGTATGGCCTAACTCAGTAAAATAATAGCAGAAGAATGGGGTTAACTTTCCTAAGAAGACAAATAGCCGTATCTCCGAATGTCAGAGTAAGACAGAGAAAGATACAGGCAACAGATGGAGCGATATGAGGGAAGATCTTATTCAAATTAAAACATTACTATAGATTTAAGTAAAGATTAGTAAAATGTCTAAGGAGGTTTATATTATAAGGCATGGTTAGACTGATTATAATAAGCGGAAACAATTGATGCTGAGTAATCCAGATGCAGACTATTCTTAGTCACAATGAGACCCGATATACAGAGACGCTTTGCTCAATGAAGAAGGGATACAGTAAGCTAGAGATGCCCAGGCATCTATACATCAATTAGACGTTCAAACTGTATACGTATCTCCTATGAGAAGGGCCCTGCAAACTTGCTAGATTATATTTGATCAGCATCCTAATAACCCGAGAATTATAGTAGAACCTTTACTTACTGAAAGAATATACTCTATACATGATGTGCCTTTATTATTGAACAAATGAGATGATTTTCCTATGTTTGACTGGAGCAATTATAACAGAAATGAGTATTATGTAAAGAACATAGTTTCTAATTAAATCTGGAGTAGATTGGAAAGTGCAGAGGATTAAACTATAGAATTAGTGAACATTATGCAAGAAATCTACCCTAGAAGAGTTGAAAGTGGAGATGAAATAAAGTAAAGAGCTAGGAGAGCTAAATAATGGATGATTGAAAGGGCAGAGAATGAAAGCATTGCTGTTGTTACCCACTCATGTCTTTTAAGGAATGTTACTAAATGGTATAATGAGCAAGGGTAAAAGTAGTTTATAAGGTTGGAAAATTGCCAGTTTTGCAAGCTTGATGCGTAGTTAGTTTAATTGACAAAGATTTAAAAAATGTCTATTTCACCTAAGCTTTAGTTGAGAAATTTTGGGAATAGTCCTTCTTCTGGAGTTCTTAGCACTAAATCTGCATCGCCTAGAGAAAGATTAATCAATTTTAGCCCGAGAAGGATCATTATAGGGAAATAAAATAGTATTAGAATACTAAGTCCACAGTTGTCCCCTAGAAATCGGAATCTAGTGAGGAGATTAATAGTGAAAAAAGGATAGTAATAATATAGCTTAGACACTGTTTGTCAGACTATTTAAAAATTCATTATACCGTTGATTAATAGTAAAACTAAAGGATTATAAGTTTTAAAAGAGTTCCCTAATTGCAATACTGTTTAAGGATAATTGGAGAAATCGATGGATTTGTATTAACACTTAAGGTAGAAGCGCTAATAGTTAAAAGAGGCAAAGCTTTAATTGTAATTATCACTGTAGAATAAATAATAATGGTAAAAGAAGTAAAGCAGATTAAAGTAAAAGTAATAAGATGTATATGGTTATCTATAGGTCATAAAGCAAATATACCAAAATCCTATATTGGTATGATAGAACTACTAAATTGAAAAATATTAATAATTAATTACTTCTGCTAAAATATATACAAAAAATGGGAAAATATAGATGAATTTTCAATAATAACAAACTGATAAGTTGAAAAATAGAGTTAGAAAAGATAAAGAACTCTATAAATTATAGATAAGAGGTGCTAATATAATACTATATCGTCTTATAAAGTTTTATAATATCTTAAATGGGTTAAATATTAGAGGTGCTGAATTCAAAAAACACTTATATGAATTTGATTTATAATATCAAAGTATTCAATAATTTGCACATTATGGAAAGTAAGAATTGATATTCTAAAAGGATTAACAAGCATTGTATGGGGAAAATAGTTGAATAAATTAAATGATTATAGAAAAAGCTAAGGAATTCCAATTATAACGATTCACTTTAAGAAAGTTTAACGATGAAGTACTAAAAAACTACTAATAGAACATTTTAGACATATAAGAGCAAAGTTAATATTACCAATAAAAGATAACAGAGTTAACCAAAATGTGTGAAGGTGTATAGGAAGAATTGTCAAGACTTAGAGGAAAATATCAAACATTTACACAATTCAATTCAGTGTCCTAAGATTAAATTCACTCATGCTAAAACTGCACTTAATTTTTCACAGATAAACAAAACTTTAATTGATCCTGTAGAATTCATTTAGGAGAATTCAGTGGATAAGTATGGTGATGCTGCGGAAAACTAGGAAAAGACTCCTCTGGATGCGATTTATCAAAGCATGTCCCAAATGAATCCTAAGAAATAGTATTTAATTCCTAGAAAAATTAAAAGCAAATAAAATGCTTGAATTGTATGAATGATGATCATAGAACAAATGAGTGTCCTAAAGATCCTAATGTAAGACTGCATTATGAGAACTAGTAAGAAATATAGAGGATATAGGAGCTTAAATAAAGGAAGATAGATAAAAATGAGAAGTATTAAATGTATAAGAATATGATAGAACTACTTGAGTTGAAAAATATTCCTGATAATTTCTGCATTGATTTAGTTAGTTCAATTGATACTCTAGATGATTTCCAAGAAATAGATTTGAAATAATATAAGCTTAATAAAAAGTAGTTTTAAGATGTATAAAAATTAAGATAAAAAATGTAAGAATTAGGGAAACCAAATAGGGTAAGTTATATACAGCCTAGAGTAAGAGTCTAATAGTATCAAACTTAAGAGTTTGTACTAGAAATGAGAAAAGCTACAGTTACAAATAAACTAACCTAGTCAGAATTCAATGATAAGATTAACCTCAGAACTAAATTTTTAGCAACAACGTTTTTAAATAGAGAGAAAACAAGAAATCTTTTTAGTGCCTTTTTCAGAAAATGATTAAGTAATTACTGTTAAATATGGAATAATAAACTTAGCTTGATACTATTATAAGTTAAATATAGTCAATTTTACTGCATTAGTATGAAAGAAGCTGCTAAATAGAAGACATTGATATAGATGAAGCGGAATTACTGTAACTCAAATCTGGAGATCCTTAATTGTTAGTAATTAAACTACAAGAGTAAGTTGATAAGCTATTAGAGGCTAAATCATACTTACTACTAAGTGATAAGGAAGATCTTATTAGGAAAGTGTAGGATTTTCAGTCACTTGTAGTAAAACTAGAGCAAGATTTAAGGAATAAGGCAAGAATTGAGTAAGAATTAAGACTTAAATTAGACAGTGCTGAGAATAAATGTGAGGAATCAGAGCAAATAAAGCTGAAAGTAATGCAAAACACTGAGAAAATTGTAAATGATATTAACTTAGATAACTAGAACCTCATAGACATGCTTAAAATGAAAGAATTGTAAATAGAAAACCAAAAGAACTAATTAGAGTAGCATAAATAGATTATTTCTGTATAAGATGAAAAAATATGTAAGATGCCGGAGCTTGAGAACTAAATAAAGGAATTAGAGAAAAAATACAACAATGATATTGCTAGAACAAACTTTAAGCATAAGAACCAGATTAATTAAAGTAAGAAAGAGCTATAACAGCATCGAAAAACACTAGCAGCCAATGCATAATACGAAGAGAAAATTAAATAATTGACTATGGAAATAGAAAGCTATAGAAGACAAAATAGAAATCAAAAAGAAGGAGAGAAAAGGGCTAGAAATTTATAAGAACAACTTTTAACACGTAATAATACTATAGGTAAGTTAGAAATAATAAACAATAGGCTAAAAGTGAAGATTTAAAACTAATAAGAAGAAATATAAAGACTTTAGTTGCAGTTATAAGTGAAATAAAATGATAGAACAAGAGAAGTAAAGCAGTAGGTGTAGCCTTATGATACGAATATAGAAATGGTTAATTACTACAAGAAGTAATGTGAAGAGAGAGA
This sequence comes from Condylostoma magnum, assembly GCA_920105805.1. NCBI lineage: Eukaryota > Ciliophora > Heterotrichea > Heterotrichida > Condylostomatidae > Condylostoma > Condylostoma magnum. Next base: position 128,533 of record CAKKTI010000009.1, read on the forward strand.
TAAGGAAATTCAAACCCTTAAAGCAAGATTATAACGAATGTACTATGGCGAGTTAAAAGGAAAAATAAAAGAAATAGGGTTTGATGGGGAAAGAAAAATGTGGCTAGATAAAGTAGGAAAACTTCAATACTCTAATAAAAACTTAGAAAATGCAATAAAAAAGGTTTAAAATCACGGTAAAAAGGATAAAGACTAAAAAGAAGGAATATATCAAGCTAATTATGATAATATGGCTGAAATAGCTAAAAGTGCTTCTGATGCTTATACAAAGGTATTGGAGTAGAATAAAATGTATTAAACTTTTAACATACAATAGAGGTCAAAGAGCGCAATGAAGGACACTAGACCTACAAGTATGGTTAGATCACGTCCAACTACAGCATCTTACTCCGGCTCTACCAGAACTTTAAGTTTAAAGCGATTTTGATATCTTATTAATACCTGTATTTTCCTATAAATTATACAACAAATATGAATAACAGTTTTATAATTTAATTTTAATAATTAAGCATTGGGCTCCAGAAAAGACCAATCCTGCAGTTGATTATCACTAGTAGAAACCAAATCTCCAAACATTTCTTCATGGGAAACTCCTAAATAAATTTTCTACAAAGCCCCAGGGTCAGGCATTTGATATTGCTTATTATACAGTTTTTACCAATCAATACTACTGAAAAATCCATGGGCCTTAATTTCTTCTGCGTCTTAGCGTCCAAATCCAAGTCTTCTTTTAGGGTCTCTTTATAGCAAATTTTTCAGTAAATCTTAAGCCTTGGGAGATATAAAACTTGGTAGCTCTAATTTAGCATTTTATATATTATCAAACAGACGATTCTTATCACGAGAGTAAAACGGAGGAAATCCCACTAACATTTCATACAAAACTACACCTAGTAAATACCAATCAACAGCTTTAGTATGTCCCTTACGTCGCAGCATTTCAGGAGCCAAATAAGCAATTGACCCACAAAACGACATACACACTTAATTATACTTAACACCTTCTCTTGAAAGGCCAAAATCAGTGAGTCTAGCATGCCCATCTTTAGATAAAATCACATTTTCTGGTTTTAAATCTCTAAAAATGATATTATGTTTATGAAGTTCCTGTATAGCTAGTAAAATCTCAGCTATATATAACTTTGCTAGATTTTCCTCTAATCTTCTTTTCCTTCTAAGAAGTCCTGATAGGTCTCCACTATCACAGTATTCCATAAGCATTCCTAGTTTCGTAGGAGTTTAAAATGAAGACTTAAGTTTTACTATGAAAGGATGCTTAATCTTTTATAGTATATTACGCTCTGCGAATGCATAACGGATCAGATTAGACCCGAATACCTTTTTCTTATCTAAAACCTTTAAAGCATACAGTTCCTTATTCTTTAAATACTTCACTAAAAACACTTACCCAAAACTTCCTTTTCCCAATACACACATTCCTTCTAAATCATCAGGAGTAACCTTTATGATCTCTTCCTCAGCCTAAGTGGTTGATTTACTCTCAGTCAATATTTCTATTAAGTTTCCTTAAGCTTAACTGTACCTTAATCTCAAGTCCAGGAATCTGTTAACATGATCATTTCTAGAGCTTCTTAATAAAACTCCATGAAAGGGAATTCTTGAGTACATTTCAATATTTTAAGTAGATTTTTTGCAAAATTTTGCAAATGCTTTAAATGTTTCATAACTAGAAGCATTATCCAGACAGGTTTGCCCTCTATTATTTCTAGACATTGGTTCAGCCCCGGAGTGCAGCAAAATATCAACAGCCTCGCAAATCCCAGATATAGCTGCTAAGTGTAAAGGAGTATCATTATTTTAATCCCTAACATTTACAATTGCCCCCTTTTTTATTAGTAGCTCCATAATTCCTACATATCCGTGAGAACTAGCAATATGCAGGGCCGTTTGCCCTTCTCTTGACTTAGAATCAAGATCTACTAGTAATGTACTGTTAACTATAACTCTGAAGATTTCATAATTACCGTCATTTGCAGCAAGATGCAGAGCAGTTCAGTCATGAAGACCCCTGCTGTTTAAGTTAGGAAAATTGTCGTTGATTCCTTGGTCCAAAATTTTAGTCAAAAGTTGCACATTTCCACCCATTATTGCCTCCCATAACTTTTAAGTGACATTGCGTTATTAGGCGATATCAGTTATAAGAGTATTGGTATTTCCTCCAATAAGCTTGGCTAAGTTCTATGCGAAGTTTTCTTTATGCTGATCCCGAATATCAATTACTTCTCCACTGTCTACGTTTCTAATTAGGAAAATTTCAGAAGGTAATTCGTTGAATGATCCCTACATATCTTGTTGTATTGAAGGAGAACTAGATTCTTCGTCAGATGATGACTCAGTTATTAAGTTTTCCTCAGGGATTGTAATAAGATCAGTATCGTAGTAAATCGATCCGATTAATGGTTAGCTTGACTAATCCATATTATTTGTTTCTCTTATATAAAAAATGGAAAACAAAATTTCCTAAAAGCGCTCAGGTTCTTATTAAGATGGAGAAGTTACTTACCCTTCCACTAGAACCTAAACAGTTAGAAGGTTTTCTAATGATAGCTACTAAAGTGATGATACTAAAGTGTATGAGATATAAGCAAGAAATAATATAAGTAATATGAATCTTAGCTATATTGTAGAAAGTGAGTTGGGATAAGGAGCACATGGCACTGTATTTAGAGCTTTAAATCCTTTAACTGGCAGCTTTTTAGCTGTTAAAATTATAAGAGTAGACTTGACTGCAAAGAATTTCTAAAAGAAGCTGAAATTGTTTGAAGATGAAATTTGGTTGTTAAAGCGGTATGAGCATTAAAATATTGTAAGGTATATAGGGTGTGATAGAGTACTAACTGAAAGTGAAGGACAGATTAAAATATACATGGAATATATGAGTGGAGGGTCAATTTCCTCCCTTTTAAAATAATTTGGTCCTTTTACTGAAAAACTTATACAAATTTACATTAAACAGGTGTTATAAGGCCTATTTTACTTACATAGCTACGGTGTAATTCATAGAGATTTAAAAGGAGGGAATATACTAGTTGATAATAACGGAATAGCTAAATTAGCTGATTTTGGAGCATCTAAATAAGTTCATGGACTTCCAATAGTCTCTGATAATTCCGAGGTATGTAATTCTATAAAGGGCTCGCTGTATTGAATGGCTCCTGAAATTTTGCTTAGAAATACTCATTATGGAAGGAAAGTCGACATATGGAGTGTTGGATGCGTTGTTATTGAGATGGCGACTGCCTATCATCCGTGGCCTAATATAAGAGATTATGCATAATTGTGCTTTGCATTTGCATAAAGATAGATTCCACCAATACCTGAGCAACTCTCTGAAGACTGTAAAGATTTTATACAAGCTTGTTTGAAATTTGAGAAGTCAGAGAGACTGCCTGTCCATTTGTTGTTAAAGCACCCTTTTGTTAGTAATCCATTGTAAAGTTAGAAAGTATTAAGTATGGAGGATACAGATTTTTAATGAATAGCATTAACAATCAACTCTGTAATGCTAGTATATTTGGTAGTTATTATTATTGTTAATGTTAAAAACTAAAACTACAAAAACTATCCGACAAATCTGATTAGGGTCTACTTTTGATTGGTAATAATTGATTAAATAGGTTTACTTGGGTGGTAAATAAGTTTGCTTACCAATATGTACTACTTATGTGGCTTCTTTAGCCTATACGCACATGATACAACTATGGGATTTATCATAGGCTACGTTTTCTTCCTTAATCTAGAATTTTTTATTAAAAATCTGAAATTAATTTATAATCGGAATAAGATAAGAAACATAGTAATTTTAGTTATAATCGGCTTTCAAGGTATTTTTCCTTCACTTTTAGGATCTTTCTTTATATCAGAAAATTCATACTGCCCTGAATTTGACATTCCTCTTTCAGCTGATATATTTATTTATTATTTTAGACTTATGACAATAGTAATCACGCAAATACTATGCTTTTTCAATCTTTACTATTTTTATAAGAGAAGTTAAGTTAAAAGTAAAAAGATTGTATTCATTCTACTTTTCTTGATGTCACTATAAGAAATAGTATGATCCTGCTTAAATTTTAAGCAAACATTATTAACATTTTATCAATAAGTAATAATAGCTAAATCCTTAGCGTTATTAAGCTTTTAGCTATTACTTTTTGATAATAGATTAAGAAATCAAATTAAGTAAGTATTCCGAAGTCAATCAAAAGATTGCACTAAATACGAAATGTACGATCTACTAGAAGATTTTCATTATGATTTTACCTATTAGGGTATTATCAAAATATAATAAGCTTTACTATGCAATTTTCTACTTAAGGGAAAGAAATCAATTATAGATGTCAGAAGAACTTTGCTATCTTACCCAAGTGATAGTACTCTTAATATTACATCTTTATCTGAAGAGAATTTTTTATAATCTCATTTTGAAGAGAATATAATTGAGTACTATAAAACCTTATTTAATGACATAAGACGGAAGAATGGATTTCAGAAAGATTAATTTATAAATACATTAAAAGATAGAGAGTTTATAAAGAATATAAAGTTTATAGACGAGGGAGGGAAAAGTGGAGCTTTGATGTTTATAACTCCAGATAAAAAATATATACTAAAACTCATGCAAAAGGAAGAGATTGCTATATTAGACTAAGACATGTTTATTTAATACTATGAACGAGTCATGTCTTGAGCTGGTAGTCAAATGGTCTTGATTTTTGGAATATATTAATTAGTTGATATCAAACAGTACTTTATTTTAATGGAAAATCTAATATAAAGCTCTGAGCCCTGCTTAATTTATGACTTAAAAGGAAGTGAACACAATCGACTATCTAAAAGCTAATTAGTACTAAAAGATTTAAATTTCGTAGAGAGGTAAGAAAAAATCAACTTAAATTAAAGTAATTAAAGTAAGATACTGAATAGAATAAGAAGTGATATATTGTTTTTAATTAAAAATAATATAATGGACTATTCCCTACTGGTTTGTATAGGAAATAAAGCATGTAAAAAGGATAATTATCAGTTCAAGGACAGAGTTAACAAGAACAAATTTTATAGAATTGGAATAATAGACTATCTTTAACCCTACGATATAGGAAGGTAGGTTCAAAGCAAATTCCAAAGAGTGACGCTTAAGAAAAATATTTCTTGTATTGAGCCATAATAATATGGCATGCGATTCTTAGACTTCCTTCTTAAGTGTTTTAGCTGATTAACTTATCACATAAATTTTAATTAACTTATAATACCAAAAAAACTCCTTAAATATCAACTCTTTATTACTGTCTAAAAATTGCCTGATACTTCCTATAAAACAATAAATGTCCGGTACAATTGTCCAATACACCCACCTAATGAAAATCCTAATAGTAGGCGACTCATCAGTGGGCAAAACTTGCATTTTATTTAGATTTTCCGAAAACTAATTTGCCACAACTCACATAGCAACGATTGGGATTGACTTCAAAGTGCGCTATATAACATTAGATGGTGAAACAGTGAAATTACAGATATGGGATACAGCGGGCTAAGAACGATTTCATACAATAACAAAGACATACTACAAAGGAGCAATGGGAATGGTGCTGGTATACGATTGCAGTAATGAGTAATCTTTCAGTAATATAAGAAATTGGCTTTAGTAGATAAGACTCCACGCAGGTGAGAATATAGCGTTAATGCTAGTAGGGAATAAGTGTGACTTAGATTCTAGACAAGTTACGTTTGATTAGGGAAAAGATCTAGCTAATGAAATAGGAGTGCCTTTTCTAGAGACTAGTGCCAAGAACGATATCAATATAAACGAGACATTTGATATGCTTTCCAGAGAAATAATGAATAGAGGACTGAGTTTAAGTGTTGGAGCAACACCTGGGGGATAGTCAGCTACGCCGCAAGGAAACATAAACTTAGCTGATTCCTCTAAAATAGTCTAAACACCTGAGAAGAAAAAGAAAAGGAAGTTTTGTTGAGAATAGGGTTAAAATAGTTTTAATAAATGTCTTTTTAGTTTATTTACCAAAATTGCTGTTTGATATTGTAGTATGATGAGGAATAAGTGTCTGAATATACTTTGTTATAAGCGTTTGAAGATGTAAAGCCAAAATTCTTATAGCACTTTAAAGGAAATAATCTTCAATTTTTGGTATAATTTATACAGGATGGTGATGGAATTCCTTTGGCTCCGCAGTTAATAGTTGATTCTAAGGTAACACCGTTGTTTGTTTAAGTGTTAGATGCTACTTAAAACATAGAGAATTCTATAGATCCTGTAATTTATATACAGACTCGTGATTTAACCAGCACTAGATTTAGAAGAACTGAGTAATTTGTACTCACTGCCAATGGAGATATTTCCAAGAAAAATGCACCTAATATAAAACTTAATAAAAAGCAAAGTAAAGCTTTGCCACCTGTTCCAGATTTTTCCGGGAACTTTCTGAGTCCTTACTCTGCAGTAGAAAGACCCCCAAGAGGAGGAGCCCAGATGCAATTTATGCGAATGAATGCCACGAGATCTAAATAGCAACTTAGATAGATTACTATGGAAGAAATAAAGCAACACAATTCATAATAAGACTGCTGGATGGCTATTGGGGGAAAGGTGTACGACGTTACTGATTATATTCGTTTTCATCCTGGAGGGTTAGAGATAATGAAAGGGGCAGGTAGAGATGGTACATAGCTTTACATGCGTTACCACCCCTGGGTCAACATCGACGCTTTGGTAGGAAATTATATGATAGGCTACTTACACTAAACTAATATTTCAAAATGGATCGTGACAAAAAACGCAAAATAATTCGCGCTAGCTCTGGCCCGAAGATCAACCCAATTCCCAATCACTAAAAAGCAATAGAGCTTAGAAATCGTCTTTTTGAGAAAGGCCTAGGAACTACAGGACTACCGGGAGTTTAGCGACCGGGTCTTAAACCCTAGCAACGCCCTCAGCCTGCTGTAAGGGAGCCTGAAATTTTTAAATCTCAAAACACTTTATTGCAACGTCCAATGGAAAGTAGAGGCTCACTGCGCCCTACTTCTAAAGGAACAATACGACCTACAAGTGCTAAGACAAGTATAACAGGTTTTGTCAGCTCTGGTGCCTTACGTCCCTCCTCAGCACATCGTAAGTTTGGGTTGTCTGATGTATAGGACAGTTATATTACTAGGTCATTGGGGGGACAAAAGCGCCCAATTACATCGCACACCTCCATGTCTAGAATAAAGCCGAAATTTCCCTAAGCAAATGAGGACTCAATACGGGCTTTTAACCTAGTAAACAAGATGGCAGGTCGTCCCGCTACATCTGTTACCAATATAAGACCCTCTAGCATGTACTTAAGGGCAAATTAATTACTGGAGGAGGAACAGTACTATTCATTTGATCAGCCCTTAGAATAAATGAGTAGGTTAGACTAGTACATCTAAAGTGTGAACGAGGGTAAGCCAGAGGCTGAATTTATTTACTTATTGCAATTGAAAGATGATGACCCGTATAGTCTAGAAAGAGTAAAGCCATAATAAGTGTAAGAAGCTCCGAAATATTACACTATGTCAGCTAAGGGCATAAGTTTATTTATTAATGGATCACCTAAAGAATTTACCTATTTATCAGAGTGGCTTATAGAGAGAGAAGCATTTGTATAATTAAAGGGAATATCATTTTTCTAGAGGTTCAGAATTTGGAATGCTGTAAGAATGTGGAGAAGAAATGTAAGTCATTTAAGAAGAGAAAAGAAAAGGAAAATATTAGAGGATAAACTGTTTTTAGTTGATAAAAATTATGATAAGTGCTTGCTAAACCACAGATAATTATGTATTGAGCTAGAAAAGCACAAATTTATAGAGATTCCTTCATATTTAGAGTGTATCACACTACAAGAGTTTTTAGAACATTAAAGAAAGAAAATAAATGAGAGTAAATAATTGATAACTGAATAAGGCTCAAGGCTTAAGGAGAATATCAATTCTAATATAAGAGAAATTATGGATAAGTTAAGAGAGAATATTGTAAGTGACATTGCTACTGAGAAAAACTACGGTAGAGCATCTCAATAAATGTTTATGGTTACTCGTAAGGTGTCAACTCTATACGAAAAAATGGGCTTTCCTGAGAATATGAGCTATGGACAACGAGCAATGCTAAGGAAAGACTGCTCTCGATTCTTAAGATTTTCTTACCTAGCTGATTTCATAGTACTGGAAAGTTTGATGAATGTGTATATTACAAGTGTTTCAGATCTAAAATCTAAATTTTTAGAACTAAGTGAAAAATAAAAAATAGTATTTAATCCAGAGGAGCCCTGGAGAACTCCTAAAAATCCCTTATTTTCTATAGAAATCACACTATAAAGAGGTAGTATTTCCAATATGATTGAAGAAGAAGTTCCTTACTTCCGTCCTCCTCCTCTAGGCTCAAGTCCACCTGAAGATTTCGACCCTAATTTCCATACAAGATTAGAAGATGAGGAAGCTGCCCCTGACTTTCGTCCTACTGTAAAAGATATACATATGCAATGACTCTAAACAAACCCTGATAGTGAGGAAATGTTTAATTCTGTGATGGATTTAATCAACTAGGGACTAGAAAGCACAATGGTTATTGAAAGGTGGAGCAGACATCCTGATTTGGAAGAATTTGCAACTGCACTTGAGGAATGGGATGATAAAGTAGCTGATAATTGGAACCCACCTGATGAGTTGTTTTTGAATTCTTGCAGCTGGCTATAGGAGTATGAGTATTACAAAAATATTGATAGGATTATAGGCAAAATCGTATAAGGAGCCTATAATAAGGCCTTTCATCTCCTAAAACAATTTGAGTATGGAGTTTTGACTTTCTGGCGAAACTCATTAATAGATTATGATAGATTTGCTAACCCGGATCTAAAAAATCAGGTAGAAAGCTTTGAAAATTTATTCAAATTGTTTAAAATACAAGAAGAAAAGATAGATGAGACTCAAAACATACTTGATACTGGTCTTTTGCGAATAAAATGTGAAAAAGTGAAGAATTAACTACTGAGTGATCCTAAAGACTGCTATGTAAGAGGAGTTAAAATATTACTAACCTTAATCAAAGAACGCACAAAAGTAGAAAGAGATTGGGTAATTCAAGCCAGTAGATCTATAGCAGGGCGACCACATGCTGTAGACGAATACGTAAAACAACGTGCGGCTCTATAAATAGTTAACAATGACATATCAAACCATAAGAAGAACCTAGAAAACTTAATACTCCTTTTCAGACTATCCTCAGAATTTGAAATAAGTATACCAACAGATGATAGTGATGCCTTGTAGTAACTACAGCATTTAATGGGAAATTTAACATCAAGCATAATTCTTATAGAAAGTCACACTGAGAACAACTTAAGAATATACAGAAAAGAGCTGTAAGGAATAATTCCAGATTTCCTCCAACAAGTATCAATTACTCTTATAAAAGGCACAGATGATAAATTTATGAAACTTATCCCAGATTTAACTGATATGATAATAGAACTAGAAGAACTAGAGGCTAAAGTAAACGAGTATATAGAAAAAGCAGAATAATTTAAGTATTACTAAGAAGTGCTAGACTTACGACCAATGCCCTTCCAATAAGTAGATGAGCTGTAGGAGGAAGTGGAAATTAGAGTAAATCTATGAAGAGGACTGCGAGACTGGAGATTACTAACAGCAAAATGAATGCTAACTCCAATTAACGATGTATAAGTAAAATTGCTTATAGAAGAAGCTGATAGATATAATAGAATAGTGGCTAGAAGTGAATAACATTTAACAGCTAACAGTGTGACAACAGAACTAAAACAGTTAGTATGGGAGTTTAAGGAAACCTTGCCTGTAGTAAGTGCATTGAGAAGTATTTAAAAAGAAGTGCATTGGCAGTAGATAAGGGAGGTTATTGGATAGGATATACTAATTACTCCTGAATTCACATTAGGAGCGTTGATGGGTATGAACGTGGCAAGTAAGAAAGATGATTTACAAGCAATTGCAACTGCTGCTATACAAGAAACAGCGTTGGAGATTAAATTAAAAGAAGTAAAAGATACCTGGGAAGATTACCAACTACCTATGAAAGTTACTGATAATAATGATGTAATTTTAGATGATTTAGAAGATTTCTTAGCTGTGCTAGATGAAAGCTGCTCTACTGTTAGTATTATTGCAGGGAATAGGTATGTGGGGCCTTTAAGAGAAGAAGTTAACAAGTTAAAGGATAAATTGAACATGATGTAGGATATATTAGAGGAGTGGATTAATTGCTAGAAAGACTGGCTGCATTTGAAGAACATTTTCAGTTCTAAGGAAATCAAGAGATCGTTAATGGCGGAGAACTAAGCCTTTGAAACTGTTGAGAAGTTTTATAAACAACATATGGGGAGAATTTACCATAAGTCAATACCTGCTATGGAGTCTGCTACTGAGTCTTAATTACTAGCAAACTTTAAGAAGTATAATCTTACCTTAGAAAATATACAAAAGAATCTGAATAATTTCCTAGAAACTAAATGCAAATTCTTCCCTAGGTTTTATTTCCTATCAGATGAAGAATTATTAGAAATCTTAGCTTAAAGTATTGATCCTCAAGCAGTGCAACCTCATTTAAAAAAGTGCTTTGATAACATATACAGATTATTCTCAAATGATACAGATCCAAGTAATATAATAGGAATGGAGAGTGGAGAAAAGGAGAGGGTGGAGTTTTTACTTACTATAAAAGCTAAAGGAAACGTGGAAAAATGGCTGTTTGAAGTACAACAAGCAATGATAGATGCTTTGATTAAGGCAATGAAGGACGGAAAGGATGAGTATGAGACAAAGCCACGCAAGGATTGGGTACTGATACATCCTGGGCAAGTTGTAACTACTGTCGCATTGATTATGTGGTGCTCTGATACTGAAGCTTCCATAAGAGGAGAAACTAATTCCTTGTAGGAACATTATGATAATTTAGTTAATCAGTTAACAAATTTGACGGAAGTCGTTAAAACTAACTTGACTGATATACAGAGAAGAGTCGTAGTTTCCTTAATTACTGGAGATGTGCATTGTAGAGATATTATTGAACTTCTAGCCTCTGAGGAAGTAGATAATGTAATGGATTTCAATTGGTAATAATAATTGAGATATTACTGGGATGATGAAACTGATACTGTGTTTGTTAGATAAGTACAAGCCGTTTTATAGTATGGATATGAGTACCAGGGAGCAACTTCTAGGTTAGTTATCACTACATTGACTGACAGATGCTGGATTACCATAACCTCAGCCCTTAGTATACGACTAGGAGCAGCTCCAGCCGGCCCAGCCGGCACAGGCAAAACAGAAAGTACAAAAGACTTAGCCAAAGGCCTAGGCATCCTTTGTGTAGTCTTTAACTGCTCCAATCAAATAACCAATATAATGATAGCAAGACTATTCTCTGGACTTGCTCAGCAGGGAGCTTGAACCTGTCTAGATGAATTTAACAGAATCAACGTAGAGGTGTTATCTGTAATAGCTTAGTTAATTCAAGACATAAGAAACGGATTGACCCGAGGTGAGCCTGAGTTTCTATTCCAAGGCAAAATGATTCCTCTGAAAAAGACCTGTGGAATTTTTGTCACTATGAACCCAAATTATACCGGCAGAGCCAGCCTTCCAGACAATCTTTAAGTATGTTTCAGGCCTGTGGCAATGATGATTCCAGATTACTCAATGATAGCGTAAATTATGCTGTTTGCTGAAGGGTTCGAAGATGCCAAGAACTTATCCAGAAAAATGTACCAGTTGTACCAATTAGCATCATAACAGCTTTCTAAGCAATTTCATTATGATTTTGGTATGAGAGCTGTTAAAAGTGTATTAGTGAATGCAGGATAGGTAAAAAGAGCATAGCCTGAGATGAATGAGGAGACTATATTAATAAAAGCTATGATAGACTCTAATGTTCCTAAGTTCCTAGCCCATGATATTCCTCTTTTCACAGCAATTGTCTAAGATTTGTTCCCTACAGCTGAAATCCGCTAATCTCCTTTTAACGAACTTGACGACTCTATAAGAAAATCAACATAAGAGTTAGGATATCAGCCAATTCCAGGGTTTTTACTGAAATCCCGTTAATTATTTGACACTTTATGCGTAAGATTTGGAGTTATGTTAGTAGGACCACCAACAGGTGGAAAATCAGCATGTTGGAAGGTATTATCACATGCAATTTCAGAGTTAAAGGAAACTCCAGACCCTAGATACTAAAAGGTTGATACATATGTACTAAATCCAAAGTCTATTTCAATGGGCGAGCTGTACGGCGCCGTGAATCCCTTAACATCAGACTGGCACGATGGCCTAGCCTCCAGTATAATGAGACAGTGTGCTAGTGACCAAACAGAGGAAAAAAAGTGGATTATATTCGACGGACCTGTTGACTCGTTGTGGATTGAAAGCATGAATACTGTATTAGATGATAATATGATGCTGTGCTTGCCCAATGGACAAAGAATTAAACTCAGGCCGTAAATGAGTGTACTTTTTGAAGTACTGGATTTAAAAGCTGCATCACCAGCAACTGTAAGTCGATGTGGAATGATTTATTTACCAATTGGAACAATTAGTTGAAACGCGTATGTTGATAGTTGGATTTAGAATCAAGAAGAAGGCATAAGAGAAGTGTTGAAGGAACTGTTCGAGCATAGTATACCACCTGGGTTAAAGCTGTTCTAGACGCTGATTGAGACTATGGGAACTACGATGATACAGAAGATCACCAATCTATGTGAGATTTTGGACATATTGATGAAAACTACCGAATATGAAAGCTTTGCAATGGAAAAGAAGTAGAAGGCTATTCATAGTTTGTACTGCTTTTCTTATATATGAGGAATGGGAGGTGACTTAGATGGGCCTTCTTTAGAGAAGTTTTCAGATCTTGTAAGACAATTATTAGCAAGTAAGGCGCATATTCCAGTAGCCGATACTGTTTTTGAGTTTTTTATAGATGAGTAATGTAAGTATAAATCCTGGAATGAAAAAGTGCCAGAGTTTAAGTATGACCCGACTATTAGTTTCTCATAGATCGTAGTGCCAACTGCCGATACTGTAAAATACGATCATCTAATGACCCTACTTTACTTTAAAGAACGGCCTATTATTTTCACCGGAGAAACAGGAGTAGGGAAATCAATAATAGTACAAAAACGCTTGCAAATCTTAAAATCAAATCTAGAAATTGAACCAGTGGTCTAAAATTTCTCAGCTAGAACTACTTCTATTAGAACTTAAATCAGTATAGAGGAGAAACTTGAAAGAAAATCTAAAGGTACTTACGGAGCAATTGGAACTAAAAAGCTGTATATTTTTGTAGATGATTGCCACATGCCTACGGCTGAGGAGTCTGGAGCACAGCCGCCTATTGAGCTGTTGCGTTAATTAGTTGATTATGGAGGATTTTACGATAGAGGTAAGCTTTTCTGGAAAAATATAAGAAATTTTGTATTGATAGGGGCGGCTGGTCCTCCAGCAGGTGGAAGAAACAAACTCCCTTAAAGATTCTTAAGACATTTTCATATACTGAATATCCCAATTCCCTAAATCCACTCAAAAAACAGAATTTTCGGTAGTATATTATCAGGATATTTTCATGAAAAGAATTTCTCAGATGCAGTGAAACGAGGAGTTGAGAATACTTTAAAAGCCTCATTTGAGATTTTTGACTAGGCTAATATGAATTTAAAGCCGACTCCTACAAGATTTCATTATTTATTCAATCTAAGGGATGTGGCTAAAATTTTTTAAGGGCTGGTAATGAGTTCTAATTAAGTGACTCATACACTGGAGGATTTAGGAAGATGCTGGCTTCATGAAACAAGCCGTGTATTTGGTGATAGGTTAATAAACAATGAAGATAGAACATACCTGAACTAGTTACTGTTGGAGTGTATGAGTAGATTCTTTTAAAAGATGTATATGTATGATGAGCTCTTCGTGGAAAATAAGGTGTTATTCTCAGATATTCTGACATTAGAGCGACCAAAGCCCCTCTATTAGCAGATTACAGACATGACCCCGCTCATAAAGTACTTAAATAACAAATTGATAGAGTATAACATAGGCTCTCACGGTAAAATGGATTTAGTGTTTTTCGAGGAAGCTATTTTCCATATTTTACGAATCTCAAGGGCTCTTAGACAGCCCAGAGGAAGTATGATGCTTATAGGTGTCGGAGGAAGTGGAAAACAAAGCTTAACTAAACTAACATCTTCTATACTACGCTACCAGGATGTAACTATAGAG